>JARFJB010000001.1:6385000-6695000 GCA_036346205.1 Vesta saturnalis
TTTACAGCATGTATTGCAGCACATGCCCTTTTATCTAACTAAAAAATTCTGCTATTACTAGAATGAAAAATAATTTTCACCCACTTACAGTTGCTTTTTCACCAATCCAAAAATATATTTCCCATGACAAAAAACCAGTATCGTCAACGCTAGTTTTTAAAACAATATAACAATCGCCTTCGTAAAACTTTCCATGTGTCACTTCATCAACACGATTCGGTAAAAAATTTTCTATTTCCCAAATAGTTAAACCTGGAAGTTGACCTGCATCACCTTCAAAAAATTCTGAATAATCCAGTGGTGGTTTTTCAAGTGCTTCATCCCATCTTTTGGGCCTATGGAAATTAAGTTGAATAAACAGAAAGAAAATTGGTACAAAATATACTTCAGTGATTCAGCTTTTACATCATCCTCTGTTTTGCTTCGATTTTTATCTTTTGCTATATCTTTCATTCCCTGCAAGTACTAACTGCAAACAATTTAATACAAAATAATAATCCTTACCTTGAGAATTTTAGCTTGATCTTGGTCTGCTTCTTCTTGATCTCGTCTCCCTCTCCGAAGTCTCATTTTTCTTGCGATAGGATCTTTACTAGGATCTTCAAACAAGTTTATACTATTGATAATTACTTTAATTAAGACTTACTTTGAGCAGGTGACGGTGCAGGCACATTTGCACCTGCGAGTCTAAGTTGATTTTGAAGTGAAAAATCTATATTATAAAATTCTAGACCATCACCTCTAGTCATTTCAACAGGTTTAGGTGGCATAACTAAATCCGGATTATTTCGTAAATCTAACAAATCTAAATCTCCTAATAAATGTATAGCATCAGGTAATGTTATCAATCGATTCGAACTTAAGTTTAATTTCTTTAATGATCCACATCTATTAATACTCTCACTTATTAAAAATTATATAAGATCAATATAAAATTACCTGCATAAACCTTCAGGAATCATTTCAAGATGATTATGTGAAGCAAAAAATATTTCTAATCTGCCTAGTTTACCAATTCCAGAAGGAATTCCTTCAAAATCTAATTCATTAGAATTCACATAAAATCGTCTTAATGTTGATATTTTACATATAGACGAAGGAAGACTTTTTAATTTATTATATGATAAATTTAATGTTTCTAATTTTTGCCACAACTCTAAGGCTACAATAATTATTATCACACTTATCAAGTACTATGTTTACAAACATACCAGTAGATATCTCGGTAATTTCATTTTCACTACAATTTAACCTTTTTAAATTTTGTAAAGCATATAATGCATCTGGGATTTTAGGAAGAGAATTTTGAGCTAAATTAACTTCAGTAAGATTAACAAGAGCTTCTATGTTGTTAGGAAAATTGCCTAGGTTTCTCTGTGTATTTTTCAATTGCAAATTTTCAATATTAATCAACGATGGTAACTGACGGAGTTGATATTGACCCAATGGATTATCGTTTAGAATTAATGTTTGTAAATTTGCTAGACGACGCGTTTGTGGTGGAAGAGTCTCTAAATTATTATTACTTAAATCCAAAAACAATAAATCAGATAAATTTATAAACAACGTATTAGGGATCGAGCATAGGCTACAAAATCCAAAATTAATATTTATACAAAAGCATTAAATCACTTACTGATTATGACTTAAATTTAATACTAGTAAAGATTTTGCAAAATCTAAACCATCTGGTACTTCTTTTAGATTGTTATGACTCAAATCAAGAGTACTTAATTCATCTAACTGAAATAAATCGCTTGGAATTCCAGAATTTTTTACTCTATTATGCCTTAAATTTAAAGTGTGTAGACAGCCCAATTCTGTAAGTTCACCATGCAGTTTCTCAAGATTATTTCGTGTTAAAGAAAGATGTTCTAATTTTAAAAGGTTACCCATTTCTTGGGGTATTTCGGATAAATTTGTGCGGTCAAGTTTAAGCCATTGGACTCCTGTCATGGAGCTAACAGCTTCAGGAAATTTGTGCTCCTATAAAGGCAAATGTTTAATTATAATTACAAGGGTGGATCTCTTCAGCACTTACACTAAAATCATTTCCAGTAAAATCAACACCACGTATAAAAGGTAACACCCCAGTGTAGGCCATTTTTTAATTTTACTATGAGTGTAAATATAAAATAAATAGAATACTATAAAATTATTTTAAAAAAATAATCAACTTATATACATGTTGACATATAGAAGGTTAGGTATTTAAGATTAGTAGTTCGGAATATTATTTATTGCGTAGTGCTGGGAAACCGTGATAAGTAGTTCTCAAATTAATTTAGTTATTTATATACAAGATATTTCAAAAGTATATAACCGAAATGTGCGAAGTCAATGTAAACATTTTGATTTGTTATTCAATAGTAAACAAACATTAACCTAACTAAGCATAAGCTATGTAAAATCTTTTTACAAGCTACCAACTTGTTATAGTATATTACATAATAAGGATGGTAAGTAGTCCATTACGCACTATTGCACATAAACAAGTGCGTAATAGGAACTACCACCTGAGTTGTGTATTATGCTTTTTCTACTCCTATAGAGTATAAGAGGAGTTACCTAATACAGAACTACCACTTAGTAAGTTTTGTTTATTACCTTTGAACGTTTTATACACGTACCTAATTTTGTAACGAACAATTCTATAACAAAATAAAGTACTGTATAAATGTATCACAGGATTTTGTGGTTCATTTCAATTCATGTTAAAAGTTAACAGGTAAAATTAGAACTAAAAAATTAGAATTAGTTACGCCACTGGTTTTGTTAGTTATCTTGAAATCAAACAAAGTAACCCCACTTTATTTATGGTTAATGATGATATCAAACTTTATTTTATTAACAGAAGCTATTCTTCAAAGTGATGTTAAACTTAAATAAAGTGTAGTGTCTGTGAGTTAAACCATTTTTAACATTGAAGTAATAAATGGCATATACAGGTCTCCGTTTTTCGAGTGCCTGCATGAGGATCTTGCTTACCTTTTATCTAGTCCTTAAATTAGGGCGAACGCATTTTTATGTTTCACAATAATCGAAAAAGAATTAGAGCTGTAATCTTTTCTTTTTGAATGATTGCAAAAAAATGAAAATTTTGATTCTCGTTTTTTTTATAGCAAAAACCATTCATGCTAGAAGTTTTTATTTAAGATATTGTGAGTAATCTTAATCTGTCATCGTAATTTACACGGCACCCTCAACACAAAAGATACAACATACAGCGTTGTTTTTTCTTATGGCCGCCATTTTGGATTTTTGCCTTTTTTTATGTTGTTTTTTTTTCTAACTACAATGATGTATCACACATAATAGTTCTACCTTACATTTACCTAAAAATTATCAATTTTCCAATTTTGAGAAGTGTGCTTTGGAAAGAAAACAACGTTCCATTGTTTTAGCCAAAAATTTTACAGTTCCACCATTATTTTGACACAAGAAAACAAAGAAAATAATTATTATTCAAAGAAAAATATTAAACACAAAAAGAAAATATGGTAAAAAACTGCTTTTGAGACATCCCTTCTCCTGATGTCACGTCTAAGAGTGGTAATAATTCTTCCGCGAAGTTCATTCAGGTAACGTTTTATAAATTTCATTTTTCATTCTTCCCAACAAATAGTAGGTATTCTAGAGGAGACAGATCGGACGACCGTGAGAGCCAGTGTACGTTACGGTTATTAGCAATGACTCGTTTGGGGAACATTTCCGACAAGTAGTCCCTAACCCTCCTAGCATTATGTGGCGACGCGCCATCTTGCTAGAACTAGATTGCACTTAAATGCTGAAGAGCAATATTGTTGTCTATAAGGTCCATTAAAAACGTCCATAAGAAATTGAGGTAACGATCGGCATTTAAATTTTCTTCATAGATGAATAGACTTATTACTGTATCGCCCAAAAAACTAACCCACACATTAAGGCCAAAGCGTATTTGCGATCGCCGTTCTTGAAACTGATGAGGATTCTCAACTGGCCAGTAATGCTCATTGGCCGATAAAACATTACTGTATTAGTGAACTGACACTCATCAGACCATATGACATTATCGAGGAAATTTTGATTGTTCTTTAGCTGATTTATCAGAAACGTGCAAAAAGCTACACGTTGACCACTGCCTCCTAGATAAAGAACTTGTGAAACATGGTTTGCGCAAGGCCGATACTTATGTTTTCATCAAACAATGGGAATGAAAAGACTGTTACTTTTTTGGGGGTTCAGATTGGCAATAAACTAACATGAATTAAACGTAAGTTCTAAATTGGCAAGCACTGCATATCTATTAAAATGCTTGTCTAACTCGGTATCCGTCAAAGTTTTAAAATGTGTTTATTTTGGTTATGGTCATTCTACTTTAAGCTACGCAATTGTTGTTTGGGGTCGTTCAAGTGTTTTGAAAAGAGTATTTGCAATGCAAAGACGTGGTGTTCAATGGATAGTAAATGCGAATTATAGAGCGGACTTAGTATACTACAGCTCCATGTCAATACATATTAGATAGTTTAATCGTTGTGCATAGAAATGAATCAAAATACACTACTCACTAGAGCATTCACAATTACGACACGCGACACAATAAAAACTTTTGTATACAAAAGCATAGGCTGAAAAAATAGCAAATGGCCGAAAACTACTGGGGCTTGACTTTTTATAACGTTCCCCCTACACATGTACGTGAATTATATACTAACAAATTTAAAAATGTTCTAAAATATTATCTATGTGACAATTCATTTTATACTTTTGAAGAATACTTAAAATGCGACTTCAAACTCTTGAGATACCAGCACTAGTAAATTTGACAAATAAAACATGTTTTATTACTCTGTAAGTAATTTTAGTTTTAAATGAACACGTTATTTAGTATATATTCATAGAGTGGTGTTAGTGTAGTTTTGTTAATTGTGTTACTGACTTTATATTGTTTGAATATTTTGTCTTATTTTATGTTAATATTGTATATTTGTATTTTATTGACGAGTGTAAACATCTTCTGTATGATGTATGAACCCAAAAATAAATTATTATTATTATTATTAGCGGCTGATTATTATCGGACATACGTACTGTTTTATAGCCCGAACCCTTCATCGATTTTCTCGTCGGCTAAGCGCTTAAGATTTCTACCTGCCTCGAGAAACCTTTCTTGAAATGACTCCTTAATAGGACGATCCTCTATGACGTCACCAAGGATGTTGGCCCCTGTCCTTAGAGCTTCTTTCCAATAGCCTTTGCACCAGACTTAAACAACGGTATTATACTTCTAAATATACCGCCTAACCAGCTTCTTATTCCATGTCCACGCTGATATGCGCGCCTTTGTAAATGGAGCCTATACCATTACCGGCCTGGTTCATATAATATTGTTGATAAGGGCATACTATTATTGTGCTTTCTTAAAGTGTAGCTTCAAACACGATGTTCCAAACTCGAATGACATTTCCTACATCCGCATCTGTCTTTATATTAATCTCGATGTTTTCAAACTCCCGCGTTATTATTGACATGTAGTGTGCAGGCTAAAACATAACATCTTTGTGATTCCCGTAAGCATAGTTTTCTGAAGTAATGTGTATTATGCACATAAATGGAGATAAAACATCACCCACAATTTGCGGTTCAACGATGTCGCGATAAACAAACATTTGCGTAGGTAAACCTATCCCTAGCGGGGTGCGGTGGTATTGGTTCCATAACTGTTTTGATACGGATGATACCCCAACTGTAAGGCTAAACGCTGTGAGAATCCGAATAGTAAGAGCGCTGTTTTTAATTTGGTTGTGACGCGCTTAGTTAGATTATGGTGTTCGATTGTTAACAGTCTACTTATAGCTCGTGGTTATCTAGCTCGTTGGTAAATTCCTCTGTGATGGCATAATTCCCCGAAGCGAAACGTAACACACACCACCCGTCTTCAATATAACTGATTTTCTCGCTGTCGTGTTGAAAATATGATGTAGCCTTTTTTAATATCGCTTCTAGCACGTCCTCTTCTCCTGTAGGTGGCCCAGTTCTATAATAAACTAAATTGTCTGTCGCGCTTACAGCGGCAAAAGAACAAGAAATACTAAATTTCTTCAGCCAATTTTTCACTTCGGCTTATTTACCTTTTACAGCGTTAGCTAAAGGTGTTATACCCGAAAACCCTCCGGATGCGTGAGATCATAGTATACATCATTCATGTTATGCTCGCCTAGTGGAATTCTTCTTCGAGAGGTTCTTTTCGGTGTTTCCCTCGATTCACTATAACCATCGTAATTCTCAACTATACGCGTAAGGAGCGGTTCAACCTTAGGTGATGCAACATCACGTCTTCGAGTATTTTGGATAAACGTTCGTCGTATATTTATTTCTTTAATGTGCGCCGCAAACTGTTGCTAACCGTGCGGATTTGTAGTTTTTCGATGTCTTAACGTATCGTGAACCAAATCGCTAATGTTGGAATGAGGGATAATCTCACCTTTTATTGTGACAGTACCCCCATTTATCCCAAAATACGTCACCGACCGCATTCAGTATACGTAAGAAGTCATATTTCTTCCTATATATAGCAGAAAGCGTTGATAATATTTCGTCGTCTGCCAGGCCTTTGCATCTCGCTAAATCACTAATATCATCACTAATGGTTATGCTAGTAGGTTGCCGTAACTGATTGATATCTTTGAGGAACTTGGTTGTACTGCTGCCATTTGTCATGGTCAATCATTTCGGATTTTAAAACTTTATCCATACCGCTGCCCAACTGCGCTAAAATGTAGTTTTGTGTAACATCTGGCGCATGCAAGCGCTTTATAGAATCCAACGGTAGAATAATTATCTTCTTCAGGTTGTGGTCCATAGTTACTGAAACAAATTACTCAGAATACCCCCCAAGTAATGGTCCTAACAGGAATGATAGAAATGCACCGCCCTTCTGTGAAAGAAACTGTTTCTTCCTTTTTGTAGACTCGCCTCTCTGCACTAATGGTCTTAAAGCGTTGAGAGAGTCACTGTTTCTGATCACTTGACGGAGGGACGCGACCTTTTAAAATGTTGTGTACTCACTCCCAGATACATTCTACCTACTTACCATCTAAACATTTCAACAAAGCATCACGTTGACTTTTACTTAATCTGAATACGCGAAGGATATCGGTGTTTTTGCTCAAAACGTCAGCCATCATATATGATGTAAGCTTTATGACTATGAGGCTTAAATCCTTTTTTCACTATATATACTTGGCAAATACCGTGCGTCCCGAGTATATTTGTTCTATACCGTACCACGTCCGGTGTATTTTGCTTCAAACTGAACAATAAATACCCGTGTGGATTTGATGTGGCGTCCTGGTACGCAGACTCTAAAAATTTCAGGTTACCAGGTGAAATCTGAATTTATTTTATAGTAATTGATATGCACTGTTAAATTTAATTACATAAAACACATACTTCCGATGAGAACCTAGTTTCGGAATACTATTTCCAATTTTGTTTTCCCGCCTTACGATATTTTTAAAATGGAACCACGACCAGACCTTATTACAGATATCTGCAATTAGCTTTTTACAAAATATACAACTATATGGCGCCATTCTCCCCCATTACTTTTAAAGTATATCTCTCGATGGAAGTACAATCAAACCCTATTACAGAAATCTACAATGCTTTTCACAAAATACACAACTAGATCGCGCCACAAACAAAGTTGTCACTGCAGTGGGGCTAAGACTCTGTGACAAGAGTCCTAACGGTGTTTTATGAGATAATATGCTGCCCCCATACTATATCAAATTCTCCGCCATAACGGTTAAATCTACTTTTAAACTATACTACTAGGTGGAGCAACGATCAACATCTATTACAGAAAACATTCATTAGTTTTAAAAATACACCAGTAGATGGCGTCACAATTAGGGTGCGCGACAAGGTGCGAAGACCTGAGAACAAGTTCCGGAGGACTATAGCTGTCTTATGAGATAGCATGCGGGCCCCCTTATTAAAACACTATTTCAAATTTCGAATTTTCCCGACAGCGCAAACAAGGGGGCTCGACGAGGGATGAAGGCCCGACAAGGGACTAAGACCCGAGAATAAGTTCTGGAGTCCTATAGCTGTCTCATGCAGGCCCCCTTATTAGAACACTATTTAAAATTACAAGTTTTCCATCATAACAGGGTTTCTACGTCTGCTTTTAAAAATACCACCAGGTGGGGCCACGATTAACCTGTATTACAGAAATCTTTCATTAGTCCACTAGATGGCGCCACAAACTAACAAACAAAACCAACCAATCAGAATACAGCGCCTTAGGCCTCCAACCAGAGCATAGACCCTGGAGGCTGGCGGGGTCTAAAGACCAATCAGAAATCAGGGGCGTGGCCTGTCAATAAGCCCTTCAGTAAGATCGCTCAGAATGAGGATCTATGCGCACGCAGGACCAATCAGCTGAAAGTGGGCGTGGTCACGTAAAAAAAGGGCAGGTCACATGACCCCCACCCCCTTTAATTGTGACGTCATCCGATTAAAAGTGGTGGGGATACGTTCCCTCATTCTACTCTCATCTTTGGTATCAAATTCTTATTTTCCAATTTTTTTACACAGCAAGGTATCCTTTATGAAAGTCGCTGCCTCGCACCGTTTTCGATATATTTGCCATTAAAACTTCTAATGCTGATAGTGCAAATAATAAACACACCTTAAAAATCTCAATTTTAGAAATTCCCTTACCCTTTAAAAAAGTCCGGAGAAAATTTCCTAATTTCTTGATTTTGAATTCTTTGTAGAAGATCCTTAATGGTGTTTACTGGAGTTGAATAAGCAATTTGTTTCAATTGGCGAAAAGGCGGCTGGACGATGGCCATGAAAATCATAAGAGGACCCAGAAAATCCAGCATATGGGGCTGGAATTCACTGAGATTGGTGGTATGTTTTTTACCTGTCAATGTTGAATAACTTCAAACGTAATTTCCCGAAAGTTATGATTTTTTGACTTATGTACCTTTTTCTCAGGAAGTAGGTACCAAAGATATCTTCATCATTTTGTTTTGTTTTATAGGGGCAGTATATATGCACAGTTTGACCCTGGTTTATTGTAAAATATTTGTTATTAAGATTTTTTAAAAACTAAACATGAATTTTTTAAGCATTTCTTAAAAAATAAAAAAAAAATTAAAAACCCCGGGTCAAAGTTTTAAGAAAAGAGTAAAAATAAAAATAAAAAAAATCATATTGTATTGTTTCTGAAAAAAAGATACATAAACTTTAACAATTTAATATTGGTGAGATAGAGTCAGTCGACTCCCCTTAAAAATGCATTAAATGTCGCTTTATGCGATAAGAAAGTTGAGCATAGAACATATTTACTTCCTACATAATCAAATATTAATAACATATTATTATTAGTGTTAATTAAAATACCTAGTACATCTATTTCGTACGGAATTGCAGCTGTACAAAGCGTTATTCACGGTGATCAAACAATGTACAAATCGAAATAGTGAAAAGCAGAACCTACGTCTCTGTACTTTTGAAGACGACATCGTAATCGGATTACGCTCGACCTAAATACTCTAAAACGGTCCACTTAGACTCTTGCACAATCAACCTGTTTGCTAGGTAGAATGACATAATCTCGACTAAGAAGCAGTTGATTAGTCACACGCGAACATTGTTTTTAGGAAAGACCGTTCAAGCTGAAATGTGGACGTTTATCAAAAATTGGACTCTTAATCAGATAAAGTCTACATTTTAGCTTTAATAAACTTTCAAAAACAAACTTGCGTCGTCTATAGTCAATTGATTTTAACGATTATGGCTTTACTCTCAGTATATTACCACCGATAAGCCATTGTTACTATCAATTATGATTGGCTCTGAACTTGTATAAGTACTTAGAATAGTAAAAACCTATCGCATTAAAAAAACGACTAGGTACATTCAGATATAGGGAATCTTTAGAAAAGTTTACTAAATCATGACTCTGATATACTACTTACATTTTAAAACACTGTTTATTTCAAAATAATTTTGAAATGTAGTCTGTTAATGCACGCGTACTTACAAATTCGATTCTCAAAGTAACGCCTTAACCTTCCAGTAGTCGCTCGTATCTGTCAGATATGCGTTTTTTTGTTAGTATGCTCTTAGGGCGGAGCGATTGCATACTTATGAATTTTTGAACTATTAATTTTTACATTGCTTGGGTATAGAATGTATGCCTTGTACCAAAATACATTAATAGCCAAAAGTTGAAGTTTTAGAATTATCATCTTCAGGTTCCTATATGACATTAAAAAATAAAAAACAGTGAATTTATACAAACATTTATTTAACTGTGAAAAGGATATACTACATAATCTTATTCAGAAAGTGTTTTTTCGTATCTATCTTGGGTAATTTTTGTCTGGAAACTAATCTTACTCGTATTAGCCCATCCCTGGAAGTATGCCCACAAACTGCAGCCGACGCTTCTGTTACAATTTTTATATGTCGCTCGACAGCTTGCGTGTGGCACGGGTATTTTAAAACTTCATATTCTTCCGGAACATTTAAAATCGTTTGCTTAAGTTCTGCTTCCTTTATGTGCTTAGTTATTGGGGGCTCCGTAATGACTACGTACTGCCAGTCAATCATTTCAAAATATTCTTCACAATTAAAGTTAATGTTTGGCACTTTAAACTCTCGAATATCGTTTCCTAGTTCTGAATTCGAAGTACGACTTTTTAGAATGCGACGTAAAGCCAATTCACGTATGTGCTTTCGATTGTCAGCTAACATAGCAATTAGCAAGTTTTCTGGATGAAAATAACTATTTCTTTGGATAACTGGGTGAATTATATTTTTTATTTTATCCGGTAGAAGTCTAGAAGATTCTATTATACGAAATAAGTGTTTTGATCCGTATATGCATGATGACTTGGTTTTAATTAAAAACCAGCTAGTAGCATACACTTTAACAATATATTCCGCTAAGAGTCGTAATGATTCCGATGGATTTAGAGTAGCGACATATAGTCTTAACAACCTATTGGCTGTAGTCAACCATCTAGAATGTGATATCTTTCCTGTAAATCCTCTAGGATCTTTGGTTTTGCCATCTAGTTGCAGCATGAGATGTCGGAGTGGCAACTCATTAGCATGAAGTAAACATACAAACCATTGAATTGGCTTCTTCAAAGAAGTCTCGATCTGTCTAATAACACCATTTTTTGGTCCTGTATTAACAGCAGTGCCATCACATCCTACGGCGACAATCTGATCTATATTTTCTCCTAGCAGATCTTTTAGAAAATTTACAATACCAGTTTTAATACTATTAGCACTACCAGATGTTGGAGAAATATGGCCCAAGTATTTAGAACCTGGTTCAGCTATTATTACAACGTGCTCTTCGGAATAATTTTTGTGTGATTAGCTGATTCTCCTTTCTCAACTGTAAGAGTTCTGTGTTTTCTCCCATCAAAGTAAATTGCCGAAATTACTAAGTTTTTATTATCCGACTCTGAACTAATAAGATCCGTTCGGCATCTTTTTCTTGCTCTTCGTATTTTAGATCTATCTACAATTTTTGACGTACCTTCAGCTACACTTATTAATCCAAAATCTTTTAAAGCAGCATTCACAATCAAAGAAACTGATCTGCCCGACACGCCACTTCTATCACATGCTTCTGCTAAATTTTTGAGAACTACCCGATTGTACCGATTCTTTGACATTTTTGACGTTGACGGTTGGTTTGATTCTAATGTCTGACGTATCAATTTGATCCGTATGTTTATCAATATTTTCTTCAAAATCAAATTTACGGTATATTTTATCTTTATCATTAATTTGCTCATTTTCACTTTTATCAGTATCAGTTTCAGTATCTTCAAATTCTTCAATGATGTTTGTTGACGAATTGCTTTGTAAATCCATTTTCTCTAGCATTTCCATTTTGTACTTTTTCAATCTCTCAGTTTCTCTTTCTTTTCTTTCCAATGTTTTTAAATTTTTCTTCATGATCTTAGTATCCTATACCCATTTTTCTTGTAGTTCTTTGATCAATTAAAAATTGTTGTTCACATTTTGGTACTTTTATTTTACATTCACATTTAGTAAAATCGCAACATTTGCAAGAACATATATCGAATAATTTAAGACTATCCTTCCGAAACACTTCGATTTTCTCAAGGCATTTTTTATTATATTTTGATTTCGTGTTCTTTTTTAATGCTTTGTATTTCTCATTGTAATCTTTTATTCTTTTTAATATCCTTTCATCAGAAATTGTTGGTAAAGATGCTTTTTCCCATACATTTTTTATTTGAACTAAAAGTCTGCATGCAATATCAGAAACACTGGGATCTTTATTAGTAGATATCTTTCTTTAAAAAATCTCGCCACCACAAATATCCTCTCATAATGTCTAAGTATGTTGGAAGCACATTAACACTAAGTTCACAAGATGTTCCAAATATATCGTCTTTTGTTCGCGTTTTTGGCATTTTGAAATATGTCCCGGAAACACTAATATTAAACGTAGGAATTATACTGCGCGTCATATGCAGATCACTAGCGAACTGCGCCACTGCCACACTCTATTTATAAATGAAGCGCGATTAGTCTTCGTAAACTCCGCTAAATTAGTTCAAATATAACTTTTAATTTTGAAAATGCAATATAACAGAGCTATAGTATTTAATTACTAAAAAATGTAATTTATAAATATAGTTAAATTAATATAGTATTATTTTATTAATTGTTTTTGATGGGTTTTAAGGATCTAAAGTCTCCAACTTGTCTACACTTTTTAATATGCTTTTTAACCTCAAACAACACCTCTTACCACCTTAGGCAATTATAGATTCAATACCTAATATTTTATTGATTTATTTTAAAACATGCGATTTCATCAAAAATATGAAAGATTACGCTTTTCTAGGAACCTAAGAATTTAGTCCGACAAAACCAAAATTTTTTGTAGTTGATACTTACACGAAAATGCACATTTTTCGACCCCAAGCATTCGTGATTTAAAAAAAAAGTTTAATCGCTCCGCCCTAATGCTCCTCATGCTTAGTTTCTTACTTATTTTAGCTTATATAGATCTCGTGCGTAGACTGTTCAAGAGTCCTTCTCCTCTTCAGCCCTGGTCATTCCCTTCAGAT
This sequence comes from Vesta saturnalis, assembly GCA_036346205.1. Lineage (NCBI taxonomy): Eukaryota > Metazoa > Arthropoda > Insecta > Coleoptera > Lampyridae > Vesta > Vesta saturnalis. The sequence goes on from JARFJB010000001.1 coordinate 6,398,131, forward strand.
ACTCGCGATACCTTTTTTTTACTCATATAGCTTGAAAACCGAGAGAATCTTAAAGGATAGTAATTGTGCGAACTTTCGAAAGTTATAAGTTTATAAAAACGTGGTGCCACATATCTGATAGATACATCGCGATCATTCATGTGAGTTTCATTGATCTGCTTGTATATTTATTTAATTTATGTAAATGCATTCCTTTTTGTTTCAAGTAAACCATCTGTTAATATTTTATGCTTAACTACTAAAAAATATGAAAAAAAAAAAAACTTGTATCTGTGAGATACCCGCGAGCATTTTTGCCCGTTTTAAATTATTCTCGTAACTCTTCAGGATCTTTGTTGTTCTTACAGTGAATTATGGCCTCCAAAATGAATCAGATGTAATAGAGCTTCAAAAACTACTTCTTGAAGGCGATGATGTTGAAGCCGTTGAATAGGTTTTAGAAGAATTATTATGATACAGACTGTTTCGAAACCATAGAAGAAGGAAAAGAGAATTCAGATAGTGAACAAGACGATACGGATGCGAGTATAGCATCAGATGATGAAGATGAAAATTGTTATGTTGCTGTCAGAAGCAAGAACGGAAAAATCGTTATCAATTATTCATGGAAAAAAGCACCCTATAACAGAAAACGGAGATTGGAGAATCAAAATATAGTTGTGTGCCTTCCAGGAGTTATTGGCAATGTTCGCCAAGTTATGAAATGTTTTGAAGCGTGGAAGTGTCTATTCGATGACCGCATTGTTAACCTGATAGTCACGTACACGAATCAGCATATAAGTGTACAACCCAAATTCAGCAGAGGAAGAGATGCTCGTATTACTGATGTGATTGAAATCCATGCATTTATAGGGCTAGCTGGACTTTATAAAGGCGGCCGATTGAATCTAGAGGAGCAGTGGAACACAACAAAAAAAGATGTATTCAAAGTGACGATGAGCATATTACGCTTTAGATTCCTGTTTCGCTGTATCAGGTTCAATAACCGAGAGTCCAGAGATGAGAGAAAAAAAAATTGATTGGTTAGCTGCCGTGGGGGAAATATTTGAGATGTTCGTTGAAAACAGTAGAACGTGCAATGCCACTAAGAGCCAATGTGACAATCGATGAAAAACCTAAGCATTTAAGGGCAGGTGTAACTTTCTCCAATATATACGACCAAAACTGGCCAAGATTTGTTGTACTGGTTTATGCACGCCAGAAATATGGAAATTTATGCTGGAACACAACCAAATGGCCCCTATTCCATTCTATTAGTTAAGTGAGAAAAGTACAGATTTGCATTTTGATTCGCCCTGTATACAAACTATAATAACTGCGAAATATGATTGATCTGGTAAACTTCACTTACAAAAAATAATCTCTGTCATAAAATACAGAAGATTGATTACACTAGAAAAGATACAGAGTCCTGAATTCATAATGATTTTAACCTTAAAGTGACCCTAACTTTTAAAATCCTCGGTATACTCCAATCAAACATCATATCAGATTTGTAAAAACGAGCCGAGTTCAAATATAAAATAAGTGTGACATTTAAAAAAAGGTATGTTTGGATAAGTTTGAAGTTATAGAGTGCCCTGTATATTTATAAATAATTTTGGATTATGCACCTCGAGATGCTTAACAATAATTGTGCTTTGATAATTTTTTCATGTCTATTATAATAACACTATAAAAGAACTTTACCGTACTATTGGACACCCTGTATATTGGAAAAAAAGCAAAAATATATAAAAGTATATGTAGGGCCAGGTATTTTCCAAAAAATACATATCAACCGCCACTTGAAGTGAACAAAAAACTGCATTACACACAGAGTATTTCCACTTGGGCAATGCTATCTCAAAAAGTGGAAATATATTTCAAAATTTCTAGGTACTCATGTAAAAAGTAATCAATCAAAACATTCTAAAAATGTCGTTTCACATAATCTATGGATTTACAAATATGTATTAAATAAACAATACATCTAACTTCTACTAATATAATGAAACTAACCAGAACTAGTCAATGACGCCAATTAGATTTATCTAAAATGTCATTTTATAATTTCACATATATGCAGTTTTTTATTTACCAGATAACTGAACAATTTACCTCTTCTCTCACAGTTCAATTTCCCTTCATCTGCAGTTAAAACCCAGATCAGTTAAAAAATTCATATCTGAACTCATTCTCAAAAAAACTAGGAAGGGTAAAAATGAACAATTTCACCAAAGTAATAACAAACGGTAATCATTCCTACTTCAAAGTACTAAGTATGAAGTATACAAGTGCTGCATTTTATTCAAGTTTGTTTCAAAATAATGTAACAAACTTGATACCTACTTTCTATGTAAGTCAATTGAAAGTAGTCATATAGGCTTATCTTTAAAACATAAACCTGTAATAAAAGCAACATTTAAAATCACTGCAACCTTGAAGTGGGAGTAGAAAACAATATGAAGATTTATTTTTTCAAAGTACATCTACATATTCAATTACCAAAACTTCATTTCGATATAAATCTCTGCTCCACAATGAATTTCTACAAACACCGTATAAAATAAAAAAATTTAATATTCTAGCCAAGATTAATTTTTTTAGTGTTAACCTTAGGTCACTTAACTAATGACGCATCTGAGGGATTAACGGTAATCCTCCACCAGAAACTGCCGTATTTGGCCCTAATAACATCTGAAAAAAAATACTGATTAAAATTAAAAAAGTTATAAAACCCACCTGTTTTTGTTGGGTTCTCTGTGCTTCTTCCATTTGCACTCGCTCAACTTCAAATATAACAGGTGCAAATAAAATGATAGACGAACTAAAAAGTATCCAAAATGCAGAGCGTGAGAAACCATAAAAACCTTTTAAAGATGTTTTCGTTGTGCTTACGACAGAATATGTAACATTTCTAACGGATTCAGGAAACATTTCTGATAGTCCCCATAACCTCTCTGATAAAGTTTCATCAGGCTACAAATAAAAGTATGTAAAAGTTAATTTCCTGTCCCTTTTTTTACCTCATCAATATCCTCTTTTAGGGCTAGGTTACTACTAACACCTTCACTGTTATTTTTCATACCCATAGATCCACTTTTTCCGGGTTCGCTTCCATCTTGAGACTCCATTCCGCTATCGATGTCGTCACCTGGTGCCATAAGAATACTAATAGTAATATTATTATACAAAAAATTAATTCTAAACTATTTCCAAATCTACATGTGATGAGAAATATGTTTTGCGATTGTACAAATTTGACGCATGCGCATATTTCATTTATTTAAATTTTGATTTGTTCATAGCATGGAAATAAAGTTTATAAATTAAAAAAAAACTTTTATACCATAAAATTTTAATTTCTTATTAATCTTTTTGTCAAATTAAACATGTCAAGAAAATTAAATATAGTTTTAAAAAATTTGACTTACTTTGTCAAGGCCCAGTTTACTGTCGCTGGTTAAGTGACCTTTAGACGGTTCTCATAACTGTGGCTACGATAGCGCGCAATAAATTTTGCAATAGTAACCTCACTTCTTCCTCAATTTTAAACCCTTGTTCAAGATTAAAATTAAGGACTATGAAAGGTGTAGCGGTAGTAAGTTTGCACTCATTCTTAATAGACGTTCTTAATAACATTATTTTAGGTAACCGGAGGTAATAAGGGAATTGGGTATGCAATTGTTAAAGGACTTTGTGAAAAATTTCCTGGAAATGTGTACTTAACTGCTCGAAATCCATCCCTTGGTGTTAAATCGGTGGAAAAATTAAAAGAATTAGGCCTAAACCCCATTTTTCATCAATTGGATTTAAACAACCAAACTAGCATTAATACTTTTAGAGATTATATTAAAAATGTTGAAGAAGGAATTGATATTTTAATTAATAATGCAGCTATAGCTTTTGACGTAATTATACATGGTGCATATTTTCAACAACATAATGATGAAAACTAATTTTTAGATTGATTCTGTTGTACCATTTGCTCAACAAGCTGATGAAACAATCCATGTAAATTATTTTGGTACATTACGTGTTTGTGAAACTCTTTTTCCAATTTTACGGTCTAATGCAAAAGTTATAAATGTATCAAGTTCTGCTGGTCGCTTGCAAAGAATACCTTCACCTGAAATTAAAGCTGCGCTATCTAACCCACCATTATCTATTAATCAATTAAGTGAATACATGAAGCAATTTGTAAAGTATTTATAACATTCATGTATGTTACAATTCAAATTTATTTTTGTAATTATAGCGATGCAAAAGCCAATGAACATGTAAACAATGGTTGGGGTAATTCTGCTTATGTTGTTTCAAAGGTTGGTGTTAGTGCACTTAGTATAATACAACAACGACTATTTGATCAAGAAAATCAGAAGCGAAACATAACAGTAAATGCAGTGCATCCAGGATATGTCGATACAGACATGACTAACCATAGAGGCATTTTAACGATTGAAGAGGGAGCAAAAGCGCCTTTATTTTTAGCATTAGAAAATCATGGACTAAGAGGTCAATTTATATGGAATAATTGTGAAGTTGTTGATTGGACTAATTGATGTTAAATCTTTTGTTAGTAATAGAAATATACCTAATAAAGTGTAAATAAATATTTTTCTTAAGGAGTATATGGAGACGGTTTAAAGGATTTACTAAAATTGTCAAACTTTCCTACAATTTTCTGCTTATATATGCAGTGTTTAGTGAGTTGTTTGAAGTTGTCTATAAGTAAACGTAGATAATACAAAAAAATTTTTAACTTTAGATTTTGAAGTAAATCAACATGTGTCTGAAACTTGTTCAATTTCTTGCCAATTCGAAAGTAAATAATGATGACATTTTTATGCCCTGTATCATCACAGTAAATACTATGCGTGGACATCCATATATTTTAATTACGATACTTATTTTTTGGTTTTGAAATAGTTTCAATTTTATTAAATACTTTATCTTATTTGGGTTTTTTTAAGGGTGTATTTGTATATTAAAGTTATACAATCTAACCTTATTCAATTTTTCAAATTTGACAAAATTGTTTCAACGTCTTTAACAATTTCAATAGATAATATTACTACTGACTAAGATAACGGTAACTGTTATCGAAATGTTTAGTTATTGTATAGCTTTAATGTACAAATACACCATTAAAAAACCCAAAAAAGATACTATTTTAATATGTGTAATAATGGTTTAATAATAATTATATTCATCATCCTCAGTGAATGAATTAAGTTGTTAAATCAATTATAAAACATGAAAATTCAAAGATAAGATTGTTATAACAATTAACTCGATCTTTAATATGAAAATGTAAACTTTCATCATTAATTTACATAATTAAAATACTTATTTTTTGAGTTTTTAAATGGTCTATTTTTATATATTACATAAATCTATATGTTTGGATTGTAATTACAGTTTCATCCTTAGTAGTGTAGTAGTCTTTAAGAACTGTTTAAAGTGTTAAAACAAATTTATAAAATATTTTTTGAAATATGAAATATTTCATAAATTTGTTCTAACATCTTAAACAATTCTTAAAGATATTACCACTGTGGAGGAAGATAACTGTAATTGTTATCGAAACGTATAGATTTATGTAAAAGATAAATATAAAAATACACCATTTCAAAACCCAAAAGCACAGTATTTTAATTTTATCTTTGATAAATTTTTAATTATTTATGAAATGTTTGATAAATTTGTTCCACCATTTTAAAGATATTAGCACTACCGAGGACAATAACTGTAATTGTTATCGAAATGTACAGATTTATGTAAAATATAAAAATACACTCCTTAGAAACCCAAACGATGGGAAATATGGAAATGTAAACACCATTATCACACATCATTAAAATACTTGTGTTTTAATTATATCTTTAATAGATTAAATATTATTAAACCGCCTTGATGATAACAAATCAGAAAGGCCGCTAACAGTCAAAGTCTTAACAATGAAAAATCTAATGTTACTTTAAATTTCGCAGTTAGTTTTCAAACGTGTTTTGTCTAACTGTCATAGCAGGCTTATATTTGCATATTTATATTTCAGACATTTATTTAACAACTTAATTTTTAAAAAGGTTTACTTAGATCGTTAACTGTAAATGTTACCAACACTTGTGCGTGCGCGCAAGTGGGGCGCATGTGTGTCGTCTTTAGCTTTCACAGTTAGTTGTCAAACGCGTTTGTCTTTATGTTATAGCAGGCTTATATTTGCATTTTGATATTTCAGAAATTTATTTAACAATTGAAAAATTTATGCATCTATAGGATGTTCTAAAATGTTAAGTGCTTAAGTTAAAAAAAAGAAGAAAAGAGTGTGACTTTTTTTCAACTAGACAATGATTTCGATAAAGAAATCTTAATTTCTTTACACACCCTCGTTCTTCGGGAAAGGAGTGTAGCTTTTTCTGTCGGTGTCGCGATGATCTGCAACGTTAACGAGGTGGTCGGTTAGTTCTCAACGAGGTGGTAGGGCTTTAGGTCCTTGACGTGTATCACGGTTAGTTTGTGGTTGTCGGCGGCATGTTTTAAATTAAGAACCACAGGAGAGTTGTGCCGTACCAATCGGAAGATCTATTCTACCTTAGTCGGACGGAATAGTATTTTTGACATTGGTGTCGGTGCCGGTTCAGTTTCACGTCGCAACGGTTATTGTTACAAAATAGGGCGATCGTTGTTTTCAACGTACAGTTGTCCTTTCCACGGGGTTGGCTTGCAGGGTGTACAGCGGGGTATATCGGTGGTGGATGCCGAGTTCTGATAGCAAATAGTTCAAGCTGTCATACTGCAGGCTGTTGTCGGTTAACACCACACGTGTTGTACCGAACTTGGTGACAATTTGGGCGTAAAGGGTTTCGGCTGTGGCGGTAGCGTTCTTTAAGGGCTTAGGAACTTTGTGAAACGGTCTTGGAAAACGGCTATGTAAGAATGACCTTTGGATGATCGGAGTAGGGGTCCTGTACTATCGGAGCTAACCATGTCACAAGGTAACTAATTTGGATAGTGCTGCATACGACCCGCGATTTTCTGCTATGAAACTTTGTATTTGTGGCACAGAAGTCAGTTTCGGATATACATGCTAATGTCTCTGAAAATTCCTGACCAGTAATACTCTTTAAGATACGGTTGGTGGTTTTAGTGGTCTCTAAGTGAATAGTGTTGGGAGAATCGTGGTTCTCCTTAAAAACACGGAGACGGTGCGGTGTGGTTTAGCGACACAGCTTCCAGGTGTCGGTAACTAGTTCCTCCTTTAGCTCATTGATATGTAAATGACGGTAAAGTAGGCTTTCACGGATATAGTAACCCGGCAGTCGGTCGGGATGGTTTCTACCTTCATAAAGTTTTTGAGTGTACCAATCGCATTCGGGAACGTCATAGCAAAGATTTAATTTTCGGTAATAGTCACCTGCAGGTCGGACTATTTCCAAGGAACGTTTTTGTGGAAAAGCTTGGTTATATGCGGCACGGTCCTAGAGAAATTAGTAATAAAACGGCGGTATCAGGATGAGATCCCTAGGAATCTGCATAGACTGCGAACGTTGTGTGGGGGCGGTATCTTGAATATAGCAGCGACCTTGTCAGGGTAAGTTTGAATTCCGCTGTCGACGTAACCCAATTATTTTAGTGCCTACCACAAAACTAACATTTGCCGGGGTTTATTCGGATGTCAGCTGGTCTCAGTCGGCGACGACTACTTTCAGATTTGCGAAGTGTTCGTCAAAAGTTTCCCCAGCACAATAATGTCGTCCAGGTACGAAAAAGCGTACGGTTCCATCTTAGGGCCAAAAATGCGGTTTAGCAAACGCTAGAAGCTAGCGCATGCAGAGTAAATCGCAAATGGCATCGAAATAGACCACGGCGGACAATGGTGAATGCTGTGATCGGATTCGGGTGTTAATGGAATCTACCAATAACCATCTTTCAAATCGACGCTGGAAATGTATCGAGCGTGACCTAAACGTGATGCATAAACGGTAACCGGTAGGCAGTTTTTGGTTTTTATCAAATATTTCTGAAACAGCTGTATATTTTAAAGATATAAAAATACTTGGATATAGACCTTAAACATGTCCATTAATTATGTACTACACAATTTTTTGATACAACGCGTAATTTTATTTTTACAATGTCGCCTATTTTCGTTATTAACGTTGTAACATCCATTATTTCTGATGTTACATTATTTAAGCAGATAGCTATTAAAACCATTTGGTTATTGCTGTTTCTACTGTTTTCTCATCTAACGTTGTCTTAAATATGCTATTTTCTAAAATTAAATAACTCATCTTTACTAAAATGGTTAATAATCACTCATACTTAACATGCAGTTTTCACGATTGACAACCATTGGATTACTGTTGGTCACAATGACAAGTTTCCAATTATGAAGTTCATAAAATAATGCTTTTTATTCCTTTTTCTTCCACAAGTGTGTGCAGGCCAAGTTTTAATTTCCAGTGGAATCAAATTATTTATTTATTTTCTGGATGTGATTAATCCGTCGACTAGGGTCGAATTTATATTTATTCTTCATTGTATTACTTATTTCCTATGCATCGTGCGGATTTAAAGGTTAAAATGTCAGCCATTAATACCAAAGTTATCTCATTATAACTACTAACATTAAGGAAAATCCATACACATTCGGATGTCTATAGATAATCCTCATAAATTTGGGTTACGAACATAACCGTTTGTCTCGAAATTCTACTTTGTGAATTGGTCTTATTGTACACCTCGTTACGGTAAGATTTTATTCAAATGCTTACTCGTATCTTATTAAAGAAATTACTGTGGTTCCTACTCTACCCTGGGAATAACTCAGACAACCATAAACACATTCCTACTCTGGGGGTCCGATAAATATAATAATTAAGAAATTTCTGCTCTGGGTCCGATAACTGTAAACACAATTCGCTTAACTTCTAAACTACTTCTCAGTTTTGTGAACTGGAACATTGACTGGAAAGTGTCTTACATTGATACCTGCTAATGGATAGCACGAAGATCTATAATTAAATCAGACGTCATGGCGAATTAAACAGCTAAGTTAAATATTACCTACATGATTTTTGTGTGAATGGAAATACACTTGAAATTATACAAATGTACAGCCCTGTCATACTTTATTATAAGCTTACTTGAAAAAAAAATCATTTGTAAAGGACCCTGCACACTTCTTATGGATTTTTAGACCACAGTAAAATTTAATGAAATTTTAATATGTTATAGACTAACACTATCTGAACAATATTTGTCATTAGACCAACTTAATATAATGGCTAGTTTTTGATATACCGGGTATATATATTAAAGTAATAGTGCCTAATAAGAATAATGGCTGTTCAGCGGGTTTTAACATTGATATACGCAAGTGTTACCATTGCATATTATACTTTTTTGTAATTTTTATTATTCTGTACACTCTAACATTTTATACAGGGTGTTTCAACAAAAATTAGTATTAAATATGATTATTTACATGATAAAAAGTGAACTTATACATAAAATAAACAACCTAATATTTACATGATTTATATACAAGAAACGGAACATTTAGACGGCAGCATGTCTGTTTAAAACATCTTGAGTAGCGGCTAGCACTTTGGTTTGAGGTAGCCTAATAACTTCTTCGTGCCTTGCATAGTCCAAAAACCAAATAACTGCTGCTATATGTGCACACATTCCTATAGTTCGCGCTCCTGTTTTGCATTGGCAACAGTAGCCAAATATAGGACCATCTTCTTGTTCAGCATCATTATCAGGAATAGGGTTATAGCTAATTATTATTTGATATTTAATTTGATTTCTATGTCTAGATCTAATTTTAAGCCGAACGAGATTTAATTCGTTGAACGCCGTATCAATTTCGAAAAAGTGGTTGCCCAGTTGGTGATTGTTATCCCGTATGTAAGAAGGTGCTAGTTTAAGTTGGAAAGTTCCGTAAGTTATGCGTCTTAATTGAGCTATATTTACAACAGGAAAATTTTCTAATTGGTTTTTTCTAAAGGTGCCCATCTGCCGTGCCGCCTCAACAAGCCTTCATTTTCCGCCCTAGCTTGTACATAATTAGGTTCGTTTACCATTTGAAGCATTTCTTGTGCTAGTTCTTCATTTGCTTCTTCCATATGTAATGGTGGATGGTAGCGGTTTATTAGGGCACAGGCAACACGGAAAAATATCCGCAAATTGGGTATTTGGGCAATTGAAAAGCAGTTACGAAAAGTTTTAAATATTGACTGAACGTGTCCGTTTCGAGCTTCTACTACCCACCTTTGCTTAGTAATAATTCTGCTAGCGTTGGCTTCTACAGTTGGCAATTGACGTCTACCTTCTAGCGCTGGTGGAATTTGCACAGATATGCCAATATTATTTAAAAATTCCCGAGCATCTCGGTAGTCTCTATCCACAATCACAACATCGCCAGGTTGCAGCCAGTGTTTTAGTTCTTGATCCTGATTATATTGGTACAGCTCTACCAAGCAAACAAAAACCCCGGAAAATATGTGAACTAAATTAAAAAATTTATAGCGGTAAAACGTTCGTCCAATTACCATTAAGAAGTCTCCGACCGTACATTCCCAAACGCAAACAATTGACATTTGTCATATTTCGTGTTTCTTGAGTATTTATTGTCGATTAGTCTTTATAAAAAGTCTTTTTCAACGCTCTTTTTACTGATTTGTGAGAGAAACGGTATGTATTGTGCACATGTATCTTTTAATATAAAGCTTTAAATACTAAAACGATTATAGAGTTCATAACCTTAAAACAGTAAGCATGCTTTTTTAAATATCGATTTACATCGATTTTTCAATATTTAGAGTAGTGTACGATTTTGAAATACGTAGCTGCACTTAAATTAAATGAGCATGACAAGTTTTAAAATATCAAATCATGTTGATTTTCAATATTTCGAATTTTCCAGGTTTTATTCGTAATGGCTAGTAAGTCGAAGAAGAGTGTTCATTCCGAAGCCCGGAACATCATTAAAGCAGTTGTGGAATTTTTCGATAAACAAAAAGCTAATGGTGTGTGGACATTCCCTTTGGACAAGGCTACTGAGCTAGCTGCTGCGGCAACAGGAAAATCGATTAGTTTTATAAAAAAAATTAGGCAGGTACGTAGTTTGTAAACCTTAAACGTAATTTCTAAATGACGTATTTCTTTGTATTAGGAATGAAGCTGCAACAGATGAAAATTCAATTAATGGAGTATCGACAACATACACCATGCGAAAAGCTGAACTGTTGGAGTTAGTAAAGCAATTTAAGCATAATAAAACTTACTATGTTGATGAATTACTTAAAAACATGGACACAGTGTACTTGCTTGCCTCCTTATCATTGTGAACACAATCCGATTGAATTTATGTGGAGCTTAGTAAAGCATAAGGTGGCAATGAATAACGTTTCTCAAAGTATAAGTAATATTGAGTGCGAAATGCTTTTGCAGAAATAAATGCATCTGACTGGGACAAGCAATGCAGGCATGTTAATCACATAGCCGAAGAAATGTGGCAACGTGATGAACTACTTGACGAAACAATTGAAACTTTATCTTTTATGGTAAACACTGGATCGTCAGATGAAAGCAGTGAGGAAGAAGTTGATGAATTTGATAGCCCATAGAAAACCATTTTTAATTTTGTAGTTACAAGTTATAAATCAATAATAATAAACGATATGTGCTTATTTTTCCATAAAATCTTGGACATTATTTTAAATTTTAATTATGCATATGTGTTTTGTTTCTATTGTGAATAACATTACGTTTGATTTATGTGAATGTTTTAAATGCTGTTATATTATTTACACTTATGATGAAACTGAAGAAAGGTTGTTATTTCAAGTAAATACAAGTTAATCAGATAAAGAGGAAGAAAGTTCTGTAGAAGAATCATTGTAATTTATTAGTCACTTTATATTCAAATGTGATCAGAATGATGTTTTTTCAAGTATTTTACAAATGTTTACAAAACTAAAAATTGTGTAAATTATTTGTAGAAAATGTTATAATTTCAAAACCATCTTATTTGTACTTAAACAATAAATACTTAAATGTTTTTGGTAATTAATTCTATAACATTTGATGTACCTAACATAAAATAAATAAATTTGTTCACAGAATTTTGAATAAGCAATCCATACATTTGATTTAAATTTGCCAGCTTAATACTTTGTGTTGAAAAACAGCTCCCTCAGGTACGCCCTCTCAGGGTTTTTGTTTGCTTGGTTGAACTGTATCTTAATATACTCGCATCATTATTTCTTGGGTCGGAAAAGTATGGACCATGAACATCCAAAATATATCCATCTGGGGCAACAACTAGCACTGGCTTAACAAGATGGCAATGTTTGTGAACTGAATAGGACTGCCTGAGGGTCTAAAAATTTTTCCTACGCTCTATGTTAACATAACTGGCATCGATACAAATAATGGCTTTTGGGTTTTCAGGTTCCTCATTAAATAACTCATTTGCAAATCTGGTCAACGTGTTCAGCAATAAATTGGTTACGGTTAAATGTGACGAGGTCCTAAATTCTGGGACACAAAATTATTGGATAATGATTCCTTAACTTTTTTGAATTGCCAATGAGACACCCTGTCTGCTACCATAAGAAAACATCGCCGCTAAAAACGTGTCTGAAAGTCCTTGACGTAATTTACATAAAAAACAGTAAATCTTTTTTTTTAACTTCTCTCCTTCTTCCGTAAATATTAACATTCACACAAAGGTTGAACCATTCCCGAAATTGATCCCTGTTTAAGGATGACAGCGCACTTAGCTCCTCATCACTGAAATTGTTTTCATTCGAAAAAGTTTCATTTTTTGTGTTACTTTCTCGTATTGTTGTCAACAACTGATCCAACTCTGCCGCTTTTAAATTGTATGGCTTTTTTTATACTATTTTCTAATGGAAAAAGCAATAAACCATTCGCATCAAGATGGACAGGACAAACCTTACAAATACGAGATATGTATATATACTCCCTTTCGCATAAAAATATTTGTCCTTGCCTGTCCTGATAAATGTTGAATATTTGCAGCATTATTGCATATTAAACAATGATTAGCACTATATTTTAGAGGAAGCTTCATAATTGTTGGATCTGGATCATTTTCATCTATGATACCTTGATTGCAATTTGTACATAGCCTGGTATTACCATTTATGTCCATTGGCGGAAGTGAAAGTTCCTGTCGTCTTCTCTGAGCAATATTTATATTCTGGTCGGCATTTTGTCGTAAAATGGTCATTTGTCTGGGATTCCCAACTATTTCACATACATAGCACTGAAAGTTTAATCTAAAAGACATTTTAATGCAAACTTAATGACTTTAAGGAAACTTAGTTACAGGTGACATTATCATATATATATATATATATCACTACATACATTTTCATGGTCCGTATGAAGTGCAGACTGTAACACTGTCGTTTTTACCTCAGGATATGCACAGTTAATTATTTTTATTAGACAAAACTAAAACTGCATTACGTCTGGATTTAGTGGACTTCTAGGAGGCATTATTCATTGAACTGGTTGTTATTAACAATCGAAAGTGTAGATATGTACCAAGCTTATGGCTATATCTGTAATTTTTATTAGTATTAACTACTAATTTTTATTAAAACACCATGTATAGAATGATAGAAAGTACAGAATAATGAAAAATTACTAAATAGTATAATATGTAATTGTAACACTTGTGTATATCCATCCTAAAACTCACTGAAAAGCCATAATGCTTATTAGGCACTACCACTTTAACGCCCTGTATATAAAAAACTAGCCATTAGATTAAGTTGGTCCAATGACAAATATTGTTCAAATAGTTTTAGTCTATAACAAACTAAAATTTCATTAAATTTGACTGTGGTCTAAAAACCCATAAGAGGTGTGCAGGGTCCTTTGTTTTTTTAAATGTTTCATATCTGTATATTTTGTGTATATCTAACCTTTTTTTTATGAAACCTAGTTAACTTCTTATCTTGTCGTGCATAAATATATATATATATATATATATATATATATATATATATATATATATATATATATATATATATATATATATATATATATATCCTTTCTCTCTCTGACCTCAATGTTACCCACGCATCCAGTGGTCTCTAGCTGATAGTTGCGTTGCCCTTCTCTCCATCTCTCTCTCTCTCTCTCTCCATCTCTCTCGCCCCTACCTTTTATTTTTTGTATACGTATTCAGCTTTTGTGCACACTACAACGTACTAGCACAGATGTATACATCTGTGGTACTAGGTTGCATAATTATCCTCAAAAATTCATTTATTTTCATTTCCACTTTGTAGGTTGGAAGGTCGTATGTTATTCTACGCCAGATTTTAATTTGCATTTACACTTGAAAATGGTGTATTTATTCAAATTTTTGTACAAGCGTTATACGTTGGAAACTACAATGAAAATCCTCAAAAAACTTTTTGTAATTTTTGTTTTAGAGTAGAATTTAAGTGTTGAAGGACATGTAAAAGGCGAAATAAAAAAATTTCAGTTTCAATTTTGGATTGTATGTAGAGCATGTAATTATATAAATCCGCTAGTACATTTATGGTATATGGATTCGGGAATGGTGATTGGAGACACTCCAGGTTTATTACGTGAATTTATTATTAATGTTCACATGTATGTTTTCCAAAATTAAACGCTTTTTTAAATTTTGTTCAATGTCTAAAATGCTAGTCTTGTCATATTGTAGAATGTAACTTGTTTCATTGCAGTGTTTAGCCAAAGCAGTATTATTTGGTTTAACACAGACTTCAGAGTTGTGCTGCGTTAATCTACTTTATAGTGGTTGTAATGATGTGCCGATATAAAACTTATTAAAAGGAATTTGGTAAATGGTATGTTATATCATTTTTAGAAGTTTTTGATAGTAATTTTTCAGTTCAAAATAAAGGTGTAACTTTGTTACCAAAATGAAAATCAGAAAGTTCTAAAAATGGTATTACGAATATCATTTACCAAATTCCCTGTACACAGGTCATATTTTTCAATACAACAACGCCAACATTTTAGGTATTAAACTAATTTTTTAAAAAAGCGTTTAATTTTGGAAATGTTACATATAAAAATTAATAATAAATTTACATGAAGTAGTAAAATAAATTTGGAAAATTTTCCTTCCAACTATGATTACATTTTAGAAAATCTATAAACAATGTGTTAGTTGTTAATCGTTTAGAGTTTTATAATTTTGTTTTAATTTTTGTGTTCCACTGAATACGAGCTCAGCCGAATTCAAAATATATGGAAACGCTTTTTAAGTTCTTATTGTTTCATATTGATATATAATACCAAAAAATTAATACCACCTTACCTTACGCCTGATTACGAGTTACACTAACCTTATAATAATAATAATAGGACTTTATCTTATACAGGGTGACACTTTTTTACTAAGCTTCTATGGGTAACCTTGTTATTATAACAGCTACAGAGTCGGTTAAATTAGCAATATTGGACAGAATTTCAAGACCAATCAAATGGCGTTTTGAGTTTTGACCAGTGTTGCCAACTTTCGTAGTTATTTAGAAAAAAACAAAATGAGCCGAATTTTCAAACTCAAATATCTTTGAAACCGTTGCAAATAAAGCCAAAATACAAGAAAGGTAATTGATAGATATTTTTACGAACTTTAAATTTATTTTGCATTTCATTTTTGAGATATAACACAAAGTTTTTTTTTAGGGAACGTATAGCTTATTTTAGTCCTATTAAATAGCATATTTTTTACTGATTTCAAAAATGTATAGTTTACCTTATTTATAACAAGTAGTTTGCTTGTAATTTAATAAAAACTGTAAAGTTAAAATCGATTATCAGTTTTAAAAAATAGGGACGGGTAGGTAGGCGGGTGGGTGCTTGTGTGCGTGTATGCGTGTGTGCGTATGTGTGTGTGTGCGTGTGCGTGTGTGTGCGTGTGCGCGTGCGTGCGTGTGTGCAGGTGTGCGTGTGCGTGAGCGTGTGAGTGTGTGTGTGCGCGTGTGTGTGTGTGGGTGTATGTGTGCGTGGGTGTGAGTGTGGGTGTGTGTATGTGGGTGTGTGTCGGTGTGTGTGAGTAGTAATACAAGGCCGATCCTAACCCAAAAAGTCACTAGAAAAGTCACTTGATTTGAAAGAAGCCACTAGAAAAGTCACTAGATTTGTAGACACCTTGGGGGGGTCAGATGATAGGTGGTTCGCGTCCTCGCTAAAATGTGGTGTATCATAACTAAAAATAGTCGATGCATATCTGCAGTAAAAGGTGGTCGCGTCATAGCTAAAAATAGTCGGTTCGCGTCTTAACTAAAAATGTTAGTGACAGCATCATCATTAAAAATAACTGACGTGGTGACGAAACACATGTGTGGTTTGAATCTCTGATATGCAAATATGTCACAAAGGAAATAATCAGATATGTGTGGTTCGTTTCTGTGCTAGACACACGTAACTAGAAAAGTAACTAGATGTGAGGTTTATAACAAATGGGTATATAAACTGGCCTTTAGACAGATGTAGGTTTCATTGAAGTTAATAAGTTTGCAGAAATACAATATAATAATGAACAATTCAATGCAAAAGTTTGCATCAGGAGCAATTTGTAAGAGGTCTCCAAAAAGGGAACAAATGGAAGACCTGATACGCAAAATAAAGAAGTTAAAATATAATTTCGAGTTGTATGAAGTGCAGCGTATGCTGAAAACGGCAAGATTAAACTAAGGTCTTGTTATTAATGCATTATTGTAAAATTGATAACAACCTAGACATTGGTGTGTTTCGTGTTACGAGTACACTGGCAGAACTAAAATCAAAAGTTAAAAACTTATATGTTAGTAAAATTTGAATAGATTTTAAATACCTTATTTTAGGAAAAAATTGTTATTTATTCTTGTGAACTGTTGTAATATTGTTTGCCCTAATTTTTAAATTTTGTAAAAGAATAGTCCTGAAAACTTATCGTTTATTACAATTTGTGAAGTGGTGTATACCGTATTCTTTAAAGAAATATTACCTATGTGTTTGTAATATGTAAAAATGAAAATGAAATAAAGGTGCTCAACGGAATTGAATATACATGAAAATTTTTAAACTAAACGAAGATGCTTTACTGCGTTATATAATATATGAATATTGATTTAATTTAAAATATTACGCTCCAAAAATAGAACTTATATGGAATATGTATTAATTTAAATTATATGAATTACAAGTGGAAAATACGAAGTTGTACTAATGTACGTTTTTAATAGTAAGTAAAGTTTCATTTTCAAATAATGAAATCAACAGTGTTATGTTAATTAATGGTTACATAAAAAATGATAAGAAATATAAGTAATATATTAATAAATGAGTAAAACTTGTAAAATGATAATGAACTATATGGTTTAGATAGGATTGGAAAAACGCTCGTAATTATATCTTGCAATGAGAATGCTGACCATACACATTCCTTTCTGTTGAAGTACATTTTATTCATTATAGTACTGATTTTACATGAAATTACACATATAATTTTAAGTCGCGTTGGAACTAAAAAATTGGTGGCCCTAAACTAATTAAAATTGTTGAATTCGTGCAGTAAGTTGTGTTTCTTATGAGTATAAGTAAGTAAAGCAAAAAAAGTTGTGTTTTAAGTGCAGTTTTCGTTTCAAAATTGTATAGGTCAATTTTAGGACCATTTTTCATATTTTTGACAAATTAAAAAACGCAAAGATAAAGTGCCGCTTGTAACACGGAATCACATTTTCAAAAATATTAATTTCGATTTGGACCTATGGGCAAATTTAAAAATTGAAGAGCGCGTTTTTTTAGGACATATATGAAAAATTTATATAATAATGTTGTTCACCTTACATTATAATATCATATTCCAGACATATACCCATTTTACTTAATCTACTAAAATAATGGCTGGTAAGAAAAGTTTATAAACATTTTTTTACTGAAACTTAACGTCTTTATTACAGGTTTCGTTGAATTTGTTGATTTAGGGTTCACAACAGAACGGAAGAGGGTAAGTAGACTATTATACATAATTTATTTTTTTAACTTCAATTTTCAGATGAAGTAGTTACTAATTCTCTAAGAAATATATTTCCTGAAGTGAGTCATTTTTGTTGTTGTTTCAGTTTCAATTTTTGTTTTAGTACGATGTCATTTTTATGGAAGTGGACGGAACCTCATTTAGCGGGACCCATCTCGTATTAAATATTTGCAATAAATTTCAATTATTCATAGACGCGGACATCGATATGACTATGTGGTTGATGAGGGTATATCTATATAACTTATTATTTTAATTGAACTGATTTTTTTTGTTTTAGATCACGACCTAATTATTTTTGCTTAACCCTTTGTCTCCCAAGAGTGAATTTTGTGAGAACCCTGTTTTTCATCCAACGGTACTTTAAAGTCCTTTATCTTAATTCACCTAATCCTTTATTATAGCAAACTGTTGAGCCTGGAACGCCTAAAGATACTTTCAAGTATTGTGTCAACAAGTTATATTCTTAAATATATTGTGGCAACACTGTCTATATTGTCATAAAGAGGAAATATTTTGACAGCGTCTGAGTCGGGCCCACTTCAGTTAGAATTTATTGATAATAAAGTGATTTGTGGCAGAACAAAATTAAGTGTGTTGGTGAATATTGAAGGTAAGCATTCTATTTATAGTATAAAGTATAAAGATACTAAGTTATCCTTATTTCTAAAGAGATACATAGATTTATATTTCTGGTACTTATAAGTACCCTTGGTATTTATGGCAACGAAAGCTGTGGTTAGGTTTACTCGTATATTACCTATTCATTACTGTCATGTTTTGGTTTTTACAGAAGGATGTCATCACGCCGGCTAAATACACGTCCTATGACTGATGCCGAGTTGTTAGAGTTAATGGAAAACGATGATTTGGACGATTTTCTGCTGCCATTAGATAATAATACAGAGACAGATATTGAGCCTGCTTCTGATGAAGAACTTGAAAATAACCTTGAGCCAGTGCAACAACAAGAAGAGCAGGAAATTCAACTAGAACAAATTCAAGAACGTGTTGAAGAAGTTGAACCTGAGCGTATTTGGAGAAAATAGATAAAACTACCATTCCATTGTCTCAATTCCATGCCAGTTCCTGGGAGGATATATATTTTAGCGAATGTGTAACTGCTACAGATGTATTTGTGAAGCTTTTAGGTGAGACAGTGCCAAATATTACTTTTCAAACAAATCTGTATGCTACACAAAGAGGTACATCTCTAAACGTTAGTGAAGTAGAAATTTTGTCATTTATTGGTATAAACTTTCTTATGGGTTATCACGTTTTGCCAAACATTGAAAGTTACTGGTCAACTGCAGATGATTTGAAAGTACAAATTGTATCTGAGACTATGTCACGAAATAGATTTCAAGCTATACTTTCTAACTTACATCTTAATGACAACAGTCTCATTCCAACTAATAATATAGACAAGCTTTATAAAATTCGACCATTTATTGACTGCTTGAATTCAATATTCGTAAACTATGTGGGGGAACAAAACATGTGTGTGGATGAGTCCATTATAAAATTCAAAAGCCGCTCTTCAATAAAACAATATAACCCCATGAAACCCATAAAACGGGGTTATAAATTCTAGGTTTTATGTGACATGTCTGGATTTGTAAAAAAGTTTCAAATTTATCAGGGTAAAACTGAAAAAATTAATAAATTTGAAAATTACGGCTTGGGAGAGAGAGTAGTTCTGCAATTGACTGAACAAGAGTGGCATAAAAACAAAATAATTTATTTTGATAATTATTTTACCACTTTTAGGCTGTTAGAGAAGCTTAAACTTGAAGGGACCTTGGCTTGTGGAACAATTAGAATTAATAGAAAAGGACTACCTAAAGGGATGGCATCGAATAAAAGTTTGAAGCGAGGTGAATTTGATCACAAAACTTCTAATACTGATATTATTATCTACAAATGGAAAGTTAATAAAATAGTTACCCTAGCTTCTAATTTCCATGGAACTGAAACTTAAAACCGAACCTAACATGACACTTCTGGCATTTAGAAGGGAAGTGGCTATTGGATTGTGTAGTAGATCTCCAAAATTTTCAACAGGGAGAAGAAAATCTTCAAACTCATCAGTGTATCATCAGAACTTCGATTAGGAAACAGAGGAGGTCACTGGCCCAAATTTCTTGATAGAAGAGGGCGGTGTGAAATGTGTAGTGCTCAAGGAATTCAGTCCAAACCACATTCAACACGTTTAACATGTGGAGTTTTCCTTTGTGTGAATGAAAAGAAAAACTGTTTCTCACAGTATCATGACATATTTTAATACATTTATTTTTGTTATTAAAGTTCAATAAAGAAATATTTTCTTGCAAACTTTTGAAATTTTTTTATCAATTTGTTGTTTAGGATATGTAGGTATTGTATGCATAAGTCCCAGAGGTACTTTAGAGTACCACTTTCAAAAACATATCAGAATACTAATTTTCCACATTCATTGTCAAGCTTTTGAGCAAAATGATTAAAAACAATAAAGATTTCCAAAAGATGAAACACAAGACCTTCTAATTCTGGGTGTAGTATTTGAAGGTACAATAGAATTGTGGTACTCAAAAGTACCCTCAGTAGACAAAGGGTTAATTTGTACTTTTAGTATAAAATATAGTATTACTTATGTTTGTTTTTTCCCTTATATTCATTATTTCAGTTCTTAATAAAATTATTGCACCTCTTTTGTTTTCCTGAGTAGCGCATGACTTTAATTCAACTAATTTTTTCTGTTTCAATTCATGAATTGATTAGTATAAATTTTGTTATCATTCTAACACACACGCATTTACAAGTATAAAGTGGAAAGCAATTTAAGTAGTCCTGCAGACATGCAACACACATTACACATTTGCTGACTATTTTGTATCATTTCATTTCCCTTATGTTTGCTTTTATGACAGTATTACAATTGAGAAACTAATAACAACTGATTTCACACTCTTATCACACATTAATTTTAGTACTTCTGGTTACCATTATTAAGTCACTAATTTTATATTATACAATTATTCTTATACTGTGTCATTCCCCATTTATGTACGCACACAAGATGTATACTTTTGTTATAAAAGATATGTTATGTTAAAGCTAGCATCACTTTAGAATTTCCTATATGAGGCCGTTATTAATGCAAATATTTCCGATACTCAATTTTCTACATTTATTACAATTACTTAACGAATATTACATATAATTCTTATTTTTACAAATTTACATACTACATATCTATCTATTTATACACCTCAGCCCCAAAATTCACAAAATTTTTTGAATTCTTTGAACTTTGCTTATTTTGTAATAATTACCGAATTGGTGGTTGAAATAAATCTATGTCGCCCTCCATCTCCCGAAGTAAAGATTCGAGGGTGCTTGTTGCTCTGTAAAACAAATTACTCAAATTAGTAAACTACATAATATATGGTAATACACAATCATACAAATTGTATAGGTATTATAATTACCTAACTTCCTCGTGCCTCGATTCATCGTCGGAATGTATTGTTATCACACTATATTCCGAGTTCAATAAAGGCTGTTTATTAGCCTCCTTAACTTTTTCACTTTTTACTTTCTGCCCCTGATGTACTTTTATATTTTGGAGAACTGTTGGTTTTTGTTTTTTTAATGATAACGATAACTTTGTTTCTTTAGGCTTGTCATATTATTTCCGGTAAAAGGACTGATGTTAAGTGATATAAGCAACGTAAATTTTTTCACAATTTATTATAAATTTTTGTTGTTTCAGCATTTTGAAGTGAGAGGGAGAAAGTACTTTTGCGTGAAATGAGAAAAAAATGCAACGTAGCGTCGGTCTACTTGAATGTTCGATACTTTGTTACGGAGCACTTGATCTATATAAGAGATTTATTGATGCTCAATTTGATTACGTGTTTTGTTGTCTTGTGAAATACTTGGGTTGTGTGCTCCGTTCGATTTCGCTGAGCAAATTTCAAAAAACCCGGAAAACTTTTGTTGAATATTTTAAGGATAAGTTTAATGTCGGTAGGTATGTCATCCTCATCATCTCTGTCTGCCCTCATCAGCTTCCTAGTTGAGTTGACTCAAAATACATTAAAATTATTAAAACACAATCCCGAAATAGTTAGACATATTTCAATACTTAGAATCAATATTTCTCCGGTAGAAAAAGATATTACCAATAATGTTCACTTAGATAATATGAATGAAAATCCCCTTAGAATAGAGAGCAATTTGGCTCTTTTAAAATTTTATTTGGTTCGACTACAACAACAATTAGGAAACTCTCCCATAACGGGTGGTAGGGTAGGTGGTGAATGCAATACGGCAAGTTTAGTTTGGTATTCCCTTAAATCTTGTTTTGATTCGAGATTATTAACGGGAATTATAGTCAACTTAGGATACAAGGATCCCTTAATTTGTTAACAAAGGCATATGATAGCTTTGCTTGAAAGGTTAATATCATGTTGAAGAGGTCATTGTTAAAAGTGAATATTGTACTGGTATGCCTGTTTATTAACCCTCAAAATATGAATGTAGAATTAAAGCATTTTTCTACCAGAAATTCCGTTATTGACTTTGGCACAAATCTCAAACTGTGGTATCAAAGCAAAATAGTTAACAAATTGACAGTTAAACTGGAAGAGTTTCAAGAGGAAGGATAGAGGTTTTCTCTAAGTGAAATTTTGCATTTGAAAGTCAACATAAATAATTACGTTCCCGATAAATTTTGTTTTCTTTGGCCGGTGGTCTCCGCTTTGTATCCTGCAAACAAACACCCAGAGAATAGGAAGCTATCCCCATTTCGATGAGGTATAGAATCGTGGCACGATTAAATTTCCCATTAAATTAACAGATATAAAAAAATTTGAAAAACTAAACCGGCTATCCGTAAATTTATACTGCACAGTAAAAAAGCATGTAATGCCATTTATGATAAGTGATAATCACAACCATGATTTTCCACGATAAATTTATTAGTACTCTCCTCGAACGATAACAGTGTAAATGGGGCAAACGTCAACAATCAATATTACCACTTTACGTGGATCAAGAACATGTCAGCGTTGTTGTCCTCTCAACTTTCCAATCAAGGACACAAAAAATTCTTTAGTAACATGCGCTTAAATAATTTTTCTTCTACCACTCTGTTACTTAAACACTCCACTAACTGCTATCAAATAAATAAATGCTCGGTAAGATTGCCCAACGAATACCAAAAATATTTAAGGTTTACGCACTATTCATATAAGGAAACGGTTCCTTTTGCTATTTACGCAGATATTGAGAGTATTTTAGAAATATTTTTCAATTCCCTAGATGTTGGTGGTGCAAACACAAAATAGTTTCAAACCTTTCAGTATTGCGTTTTATCTCAAGTGCTCTTACGATGACACTTTATCAAATTTTTGCTGCTATAGAGGGGCAGATTGCATTACGTGGTTTATGAATCAGTTATGGAACACTGCAAATTCGGTCAATTCAATTGTTACTAATGTAATTCCCATGCAACCGCTAAGCTTGGTTCAACAACTAAAATTTTGATGAGGGTATACAGCGTCACGTATGCGAAAAACCTTTTGTAGAAAATAAAATTAATGTAAAGGACCACTCGTATCTCACAGAGATCTATGTAGGAGCTGCCCCTAAATAACTGTAACTTAAACTTTCAAGATTCTCACCAAAACCCTGTAGTATTCCATAACCTAAGCGGGTACGATGTGGGTGTGTTTATGAGTGTGTGTGTGGGTGTGTGTGTGTGTGTGTGTGGGTGTATGTAGGTGTGTGTGGGTGTGAGAGTATGTGTGGGTGTGTGTGTGTAGGTGTGTGTGGGTGGGTGTGTGTGTGCGGGTGTGTGTGTGGGTATGGGTGTGGGTATGTGTGGGTGTGTGTGTGGGTGCGTGTGAGTGTGTGTGTGGGTATGTGTGGATGTGTGTGCGTGTCGGTGTGTGTGGTGGGTGTGTGTGGTGTGTGTGTGTGTGGGTGTGTGGGTGGTGGGTGTGTGTGTGGGTAGTGTGGGTGTGTGGTGGGTGGTGGTGTGGGTGTGGGGTGTGTGTGGTGTGGTGTGTGGGTGATGTGTGTGGTGTGTGTGGTGTGTGGGGTGTGTTGGTGTGTGTGTGGGGTGTGTGTGGGTGTGGTGTGTGTGTGGTGTGGGTGTGTGGTGTGGGTGTGTGTGTGTGGGTGATGTGTGTGTGGTGTGTGTGATGGTGGTGTGGTGGTGTTGTGGTGTGGTGTGGGTGTGGGTGTGGGTGTGTGTGTGTGTGTGGTGTGGTGTGGTGTGGGGTGTGGTAGGGTGTGTGTGTGTGTGGTGTGTGGTGTTGGTGTGTGGGTGGTGGTGGTTGGGTGTGTGTGTGGGTGGTGTGTGGTGTGTGTGGGTGTGTGGTGTGTGTGGTGTGTGTGGTGTGGTGTGTGTGTGGTGTGTGGGTGTGGGTGTGTTGGTGTTGTGTGGGGTGTGTGGTGTGTGTGTGGTGTGTGTGTGTGTGTGGGTGTGTGTGAGTGGGCTAGGTGGGTGTGTGCTGTGTGTGTGTGTGTGTGTGTGTGGTGTGTGTGTGGGTGTGTGTGGCGTGTGTGTGGTGTGGTGTGTGTGGGTGTGTGTGGTGTGTGGGTGTGTGGTGTGTGTGGGTGAGGGTGTGGGTGTGTGGGTGTGTGTGTGGTGTGTGTGGGTGGTGTGTTGTGGGTGATGTATGTGGGGTGTGTGTGTGGTGTGTGTGTGGTGTGTGGTTGTTGTGGTGTGTGGTTGTGGGTGTGTGTGTGTGGTGTCATGTGTGTGGTGTGTGGTGTGTGGGTGTGTGTGGAGTGTGTGTGTGTGTGTGGGTGTGTGTGTGGTGTGAATGGTGGAGGGTGTGGTGTGTGGGGTGTGGGTGTGGGTGTGTGTGGATGTGTGGGTGTGTGTTGGGGTGTGTGGGGTGTGTGCGTGAGGGTGTGTGGTGTGTGTGGGGTGTGTGTGTGTCTGTGTGGTTGTGTGTGTGGTGTGGGTGTGTATGGGGTGATGTGGGTGTGTGTGTGGTGTGTGTGGTGTGTGTGGTGTGTGGTTGTTGGTGTGTGTGTGGGTGGGTGTGGGGCTGTTATTGTGGGTGGATGTGTGTGTGGGTATGCGTTGTGTGTGTGTGTGGGTGGGGTGCGTGGTGTGTTTGTGTTGTGTTTGTGTGTGGTGTTGTGTGTGGGTGTGATGTGATTGTGTGTGTGTGATGTGAGGTGTGGTGTTGTGTGTGTGTGGTGTAATGTTGTGTGTTTGGGTGATGTGTGTGTGGGTGTGGTGTTGTGGGTGTGTGGTGTGTGGGTGTGGGGGTGTGGTGGGGTGTTGGTGTGTGTGTGGGTGTGTGTGTGTGTGTGGGTGGTGTGTGGTGTGTGTGATTTGGGTGTGTGTGGTTGTGGGTGTGTGTGGTGTGTGTGTGTGTGTAGTGTGTGTGTGGTGTGATGTGGGTGTGTGTGTGGTGTGGTGTATGTTGGTGTGTGGTGGGTGTGTGGTGTGATGGGGTGTGTGGTGTGTGGTGTGTGTTGTGTGGGGTGTGTGGGTGTGTGGGTGTGTAGTGTGGGAGTGTGTGTGGTGTGTGTGTGGGTGTGTGTGTGTGGTGTGTGTGGGTGGTGTGTGTGTGGTGTTGGTGGGTGTGGTGATTATGGGTGTGAGTGTGTGTGTGGGTGTGGTGTGGTGTGTGTGGGTGGTGGATGTGTGGGTGTGTGTGTGGGTGTGTGTGGTGTGAGGTGGGTGTGTGTGGAGTGTTGTGTGGGTGTGTGTGGGTGTGTGGGTGGTGGTGTGCGTGAGGGTGTGGGTGTGTGGGTGTGTGTGTGTCTGTGGGGTGTGTGTGGTGTGAGGGTGTGTATGGGCGTGAGTGTGGGTGTTGTGTGTGGTGTGTGGTGTGGTGTGTTGGTGTGTGTGGTTGTATGGTTGGTGGTGTGTGGGCGTGTATGTGGTGTGGTGTGAGTGAGTGTGTGGGTGGTGATGTTGGTGTGTGGTGCGTGTGGGTGTGCTGTGGTGTTGTGGTGGTGTGTTGGTATGTGTGGGTGTGTGTGTGTGTGGGTGTGGGTGTGTGTGTTGGGTGTGGTGTGTTTGTGTGTGTGTGTGTGGTGTGTGAGTGTGTTGGTTGTGTGTGTGTGGTGTGTGGTGTAGTGTGGGTGTGTGTGGTATGTGTGGTGTGTGTGGTGTAGGTGTGGTGTGTATGGTGTGTTGTGTGGTGTGTGGTGTGTGTGTGGGTCTGTGTGTATGTGTGGTGTGTGTATGTGGTGAGTGTGTGTGTAGTGTGTGTGTGTGTGTGTGTGTGGGTGTGTGTGGTGTGTGTGTGTGGGTGTGTGATGCAGTGTGTGTGTGTGTGTGTGTGTGTGTGTGTGTGTGTGTGTGTGTGTGTGTGTGGGTGTGTGTGGTTGATGGGCCTGTGTGTGGTTGTGGTGTGTGGGTGATTTGTGGTGTGCATGTGTGTGTGGGTGGGTGTGGGTGTATGTGGTGTGGGTGTGCGGTGTGTTGTGTGTGTGTTGTGTGTGTGTGTGTGTGTGTGTAGGTGTGTGTGTGTGGGTGTGAATGTGGAGGTGTGCGTGTGTGGGTGTGTATGTGTGGGTGTGTGTGTGGATGTGTGGGTGTATGTGGGTGTGTGTGCGTGAGGGTGTGTGGGTGTGTGCGTGTGTCTGTGAGGGTGTGTGCTTGTGTGGGTGTGAGGGTGTGTATGGGCGTGAGTGTGGGGGTGTATGTGTGTGGGTGAGTGTGGGTGTGAGTGTGGTTGTGTGTGGGTGTGTATGGGTGTGTGAGAGTGTGTACGTGTGTGTGCGTGTATGTGGGTGTGAGTCTGTGTGTGTATGTGTGGGTGGGTGTATGTGGGTGTCTGTGTGGGTGTGTTTGTGATTATGAGTGTGGGTATGAGTGTGAGTGAGTGTGTGTGTGTGTGTATGTGGGTGTGTGTGTGGGTGTGGTATGTGGGTGTGTATGTGTGTGGGTATGTGTGTAGGTGTGTGTGGGAGTTCGTTTGGGTGTATGTGGGCGCGTGCGAGCTTGCGCGCGCTCCTGTGTTTGTGTGCGTGTATGAGTGTGTGCGTGTGAGCGTGTGTGCGTTTGTGCTTGTGTGCTGGTGTGCGGGTAGGCGCGTGTGCGCGTGAGAGTATGATTATGTGTTTGTGTTTTGAGTTTGTGTGTTTGTGTGTGAGTGTGTGTGCGTATTTGTGTGTGTTTGTGTATGCGTGTGTGTGATTTTTTTGTGACTTTTCAGATTTAGTAATTTTGCTAGTGACTTTTTGGGTTAGAATGTGTGTGTGTGTATGTGTGTGTGTGTGGGTGTCGTGTGTGTGGTGGTAGGTGTGTGGTGTGTGTGGGTGTGTGTGTGTGTGTGTGTGTGTGTGTGTGTGGGTGTGTGTGGTGTGGTGTGTTGTGTGTGTTTGTGTATTTGTGCGTGCGTGTGTGTGTGTATTTGTGTGCTTATACGTATGTGTGTGCGTGTGTGTGATTGTGTGTACGTTTGCGTGCGCGTGTGTGTCTGTCGCTGTCTCTGCATCTGTCTCCGTCCCCGTCTCCGCCCCACCCCGTTACCCCCACCGCTTCCGTCCCTTACCCGTCTC
Source organism: Vesta saturnalis (assembly GCA_036346205.1). Lineage (NCBI taxonomy): Eukaryota > Metazoa > Arthropoda > Insecta > Coleoptera > Lampyridae > Vesta > Vesta saturnalis. The sequence goes on from JARFJB010000001.1 coordinate 6,425,714, forward strand.
CGTGTCCGCCTCCGCCTTCGTGGTCGTCTCCGTCCGCGTCCCGTCCCCGTCCCCGTCTTCGTGTCCGTGTCCGTCTCCGCCTACGCCCCCTCTCTCCCCTTCTCTCTGTCTCCGCCTCCGTCTTAGTCTCCGCCCCCGTCCCCGTCTTGTCCCGTCTCCGTCCCCGTCTTCGTGTCCGCCTCTGCCTACGCCCCCCTCTCTCTCTGTCTCTGTTTCTGTCTCCGTTTCCGTCTCCGTCTCCTTCACCGTCTCCGTTCCCGCCTCCGTCTCTTCTTTGTGTCTGCGTTTGCGTCTGTTATTATCCACAATAACGTATTTAAAATGTGGCATTTAAACTTGTCTTCATTTGGCTGATCAGAATTTGGGAGAATCCAGCAGTGTTGAGGAGGAGTTTATTAGGGGCAGTTTTTGGTTTTTATCCAATATTTCTAAAACAGCGGCATACGTCAAGGATATAAAAATATCTGGATATAGATAAACATGTCTATTAATTATGGTGCTATGCAATTTTTTGATATAACGCGGAATTTCGCGGCAAAAAATTCCTGAGATAGTATTTAAGTGTTAGTTCAAATTTATTACGTTATCTGAATGATTAATTTTATAAGAAAAAGTGTAGACGTATTTTTTAAACAATAGTTAATTTTAGATGGGTTTTCTTTACAAATTTTGTTATTGTAACTCGAACTAAATGCAAAGATTAAATGAATATGATTGAAAATACTGAAGCTGTATTATCGATATTTTTCTAGAAGCGGGTGGTGTTGCAATTCTTTTTTACGTTAACATGTATTTATGTCTAGAGTCGCGGCAAACTCTTTTCCAATGTGGGGATAAACGTCAGCGCTTAACATTGTTGCCAAACGTATGAAATTCGACGTCAACATAATACTTAGGTTATATTGTTTACATTTATTTTGAAAATTAGTTTTTGATGGAAATACTCGTTCTCAACTAAGTAACAATACTTTTAACAGTTCTTAGATCATTTTGCGATGATTAAGCAATTGTAACATTTTGAAGTAGTCATGTATAATTTCGAGGAGCTTATCGAAAATCTCAAAATGTGGAAAACGTCAAAATTAGAAGTTATGTGTAAACAGAAGAGCTGACAACATTGTAATTTATTCGTGTATTTAACGTGTATTTCACTAACATAGATATATCATTTGTAATTATCAGGGTTATTATGGAAGTTGGTATGTTAAGTTTGTCTCTCTCTAACAATTTCACCCCCACAACGGAAAAGATTTTGCCGTGACCATATTAATCTTTATCTGATATGAAGTTTTAAACGTCATTCTGACATAGATTATCGACTTTGTGTTTATAGTGTTTTCGTTATGGGCGTAAAGAAAAAAATTGAAATTAAAATTATTTCATTTGTTTTTATTTTTTAAGTTACCATCTAGATGTCTATTAACATCTGTCTATCGTGTAGTTTTAAACGTCTGTTATTATTATTGATTATTGTTTTTGCGATTACAATGTTGCCTACTTTCGTAATGAACTTCTTATAAAAGACGTTGCATAATTATCGTAAACAAAATGTTATTAAAAATTATTAATCTTATTAAAAACATATAGCAAAGTACAGGTCGTAGGTTCAAATCCTACTCAAGGTAAATTTTTTATTTATGTATTTAATAAAATTACTAATAATTTTTAATTACATATTTACCTTTGAACTTATTCGTTCATAACAAAAACTTACAATAAAATGTTATTAAAATTATTTAATTTCCATTTTGCAGGTTGGGTTGGAAGGTCGTGTAGTGTTCCACACCAGATATTTTAGTTAACATGTATTTATTATATGTCTATTAATCTCTATCTCACATAAAGCTTTAAACGTCATTCTGACACAGATTATTGTTCTTTACAATGTTGCCTGTTCTCGTTATGAATAAAAGACGCTGCATAGTTACCCTAAAAAAAATTATAATTCAAATTATTTCATCTCCTTTAATTATTTAAGTTAGCATTTAGATGTCTATTAACCTCTATCTGTAATGAAGTTTTAAACGTCTGTTTGACATAGACTATTGTTTTTGTTTACAAGGTTGTCTATTTTCGTAATGAACCTATTATAAAGGAGGTTGCATAATTATCCTAAAAAAATGTTATTAAAATTATTTCATTTTTTTATTTCCATTTTGTAGGTTGGAAGGTCGTGTGGTATTCCACACTAGATATTTTAACTTACACATTTAGTTCAAACATTCGTTTGTCAATACAAACAAAGGCTACTATACACAAACTTTCCCGGCAATAGTAACTGGAGATTCATTCTTAGCGTGATGATGATAGGGTTGCTTCTGGCCTATGATTGTGATTAGAAATAAAACCTTTCAATGATTTTCAAAAATGTAAAAAATTATCGCTGTAATTAAAAAAAAACCATCGTATACGCATCACGAACGTCAAGGGTATAACTGGTCCCGCTACGTTCGCTATCCAAGTATTGTTTTCGAACAGTAGACAACCCTTACCGTTCTTAACCTGTACATCTCACTTATGATTGGTTCTTACCTTATATGCATGGAATGGTCACTGTAAGTCGGCTCCCGTAAGTTACCTATTTTGTTCCTTTGAAGGCATGCAATTATGAACTTAGCTTTATATATATTTTTTAATATTTCGAAAAGTGAATAAATACTTTATTACCTACAAGGTTCTGAAAAACCAAAAGCAGTAAACAAATAAAGAAATACCAAGAAAAAGAAAAAGCTACCAATACTTTTTTAGTAACCACCTTACATATCAAATGCTTAACAGATCATGCCAAGAAACAAAAATTTTTAAATTAAGTATAAATGTGCAGGCCTGAAGCTTAGTAATTTTTAGTTCCGCAAAAAAACTGTAATTGCTAGACATTGTTTTTGTTTAATTTTATTTAACGATAACTTGTTTAATATTTATTTCAAACGCACAAAATGTTTAAAATTAAATTTGTAGTTGTCAGACATTTTTTTGCTAAATCATTACTAATGACTAACAATTTTTCAAAGAAGTATCTAAATACGAACTGTTTATTTTGTCATTAAAATTAACATTTTACATTTATTAAATTACAAAGATGAACTACCTAATCTAGAATAACGTATTCATGTCAAAATTGAGATGATTGAGATCACATTGATCATTACACAATAGAGCTAAAATTGATTTTTTTTTAGTCTGAGAACCTTAATTACTGAAAAAATATACAATAAAAGAAGCAAAAAGTGTTTCATACTGTCAATCACAATTTGAGCATGAATCAGTATACAAATTTCTTTTTCTATTAGATTGCAATCACTCACTCACTACAGTAATAATATTTATATTAATTATAACAATTTGACAATTACCTACTAGTTAAAACAGGCAGTCAGATATGATAATTCTACATTCTTATTATTTTTTTAAGACTAGCCATTAATAAAAACACTAGCAATTGCAAATCTTACAATGAAAACGTAAAAAAGTATACAAAATTTTTTCAACAATCTTTTTGAGGCAACTGGCCACACTATCAGCAATAAAATAATAAATATAACTGGTTAAAATTACATCTATAACTACAGCAACTTCAAATAATTCTTCTACTTCCATTTTGTATATTGTATCTATCAATTGAAAAAAATTTGCTATTGTTCTTAGTCCAAAAAGGGCGGAATACACTTTTAAAACGACGAACATCGATGTATAGGTAATCACTACTTGTGTGCATTTTTGGGCACCTTTGTTGCCGGTGTCTCTTCACCTTTTTGGCACTTCACTTAATTTAAAGAGTCTTGGCTTTATCTAATAAATCGTTGATAAACTTCTGAAATACAAACATTATTCATAACATTATAAATTCACGAACAATAAAAATTTACTTACTTTTACATCAGTTTGAGATTTTTTTGCACCAATAAGAAGTGTCTGTAACAAAAAATAATTAATTAGATGTATGCTTTTATATTGTAAAAAAATTCTTTGCAGTAAAATAAAAAGATATATTACACTACGTCTTGATGTTATTTTAATGGTAAATATCTGATTAAGAAGCTACAGGAAGTAACTATTCTTTTATGTTAAATCAGCATTTCTTGCATGTTTTTCACATGAAAATTGCATTATAAACCACTCCACTCCCAGGGTGTATCAACCTAGTTCAGTGAAATACAATGAACCTCTGAACTTCATTTATGTCGTGCCTATATACAATGAACTACTTTTTCTGAAAGAAATAATTTTCTTTTCTTTCAGCTTGTAATAACACAAACATTTCATTTAAGTGAACATACATTCCTTTTCTATCTATTTAGTTAATTTCTTGCAATTTGTCTTAAAAGAAAACATATTGGAATAATAGCTGAGAATCTTTCAATTCCAATTGTTATTTATCTTTATTATACTCTGTCCAGAAACGAAGCGTAGGAATAAATTAACAGGTTTGGTAGATTCCAGTGGCGTTGGGTTGTTTCATGATAAAACATATAAAACTGAAGTAATATTGATTAGATATGTCATAATGAAATTAATTAATACTAATCAAAAGTTGGGAAGGAACGACGATATTATTTATTTGTAATATTATTTTTCTTATAAATCTTGTTTGTTTGTGTGATTAGCAGCTACTGATAAATAACTTACGTTGTAACGCTATAGTATGGAAGCGGTATATCCTAAAACTAGTTTAAGAAATCTATTAAAAGCTTAATGCAAAATCGTGTACCGCTTATATGTAAAATAAATTAACTATTTTAATTTATTCCTTCGCTTCGTTTCCGGACAGACTTTAGGTAAAAATCTGGTAATAAATCCAAATCTACGTAAATAATAATTTGCAAGTTAACCAGACCTCACAGTTGATCCAATCTTCGGTTTGACCTACTTGGTACTTTTAATAAAGATAGTAATAATAATAATTTATTTATACAATAATCGAATACATAGTTATTTATTGAACAATTTGTTTCAGTAGGTATTACAATTGTGTACAATGGTATTACTTCGTCATCGGTATTTGATGTTATTGAATCGTGTACCACATAAAATACTTTGTTATTAACCCAGCTACTCAGTACGCGATACTTGCCAAGTAATAGCAAAATATTTGGCAAGTAGCGAGCTGTATGTATGAAGAGTCGCATCGACTCGGCGATTTACTTCCACATACGTAGTCAGTAATAGAATTCTAAACGAATAAATAGACTACCGGATATACCTGCTTCGTAGGGATCATTACATTAATATATTTTGCTATTTTAACAGTTCAGTTATTTAACTCTACTTTTGGAACACCATTACTTTAGGTACCTAATACTAATCGAACGAAAATATGTACGGTATCTTTTTGTATAGAATTGTATAAGCTTTAATTTTGTACTGAACCATTTTTTGCGCAAAATTGAGGAAAGACGGAGAAATCGGTAAAAAAACTGATTTTCCACACCTTTCCCCTTCGAGGGCGGGGGGCGGTTCTCATTGGACAGGAAAAGCCCCTGGACGCTTTAATAATACATTAAACATCCGTTTCATGAAAAAATCTTCAGTCTGCATTATTTCCAGATTACACCCTAAATATCAACTATTGAACATATTGCATTTCTACACTGGGTTTCTTATTAAGTTTAAACAAACTGAGCAAACTCAAATGAGATATGCGTAGACAAAAATTCAAACTGAAAACATTCTTTTGTTTTAAAGTAGAACCAGTGGCGTAGCTAGACATTTATACGCCGGTCAGCAAAGTAACAACGGTGCCAAATTGATGGGCCCAAATCTGCATAAGTAAGCTCAGCTAAGAGTAACCTAACCAAAATGACTACATCCAGTAGAGATCGTTTATTATTGGAACATTGAATGTAAATTATTAATAATAATTCTTTTCATAGCAATTTATATTTGCATGGCAATAATTTGCTTCATTAGCTCTGTCCTGGTTCACACTGAAAATAATTTAAATAACAATGCTGAACCAAAAATATTGCCACAATATTTGTTTACTTCTGGAAAGCACCCCGTGGCAGAAAATAATGTACACTTACACATAGTTATTTTAACTTTAACAAATTCCATGTAGGAAATGCGGGACGGTATATACACGATTTGCGATAATACTAAATGTTTGATGACAACGTGTGTTCCGTTTGAGAAGGTTAATTAAATTAGTTAAAATTTTAATTTGTCCATAAATAAGTTTGTTAGTTTATTAATACGGTTATCTTCTCGAGTTTCCCCAGAATCTATTATCACTTTTCACTTAAATTCGTAACACCTCTCTATCACTGTCGTAATAGGTACGTTTATTTTACTCAGACTGAATTGTGCTTTAATTAAAGTAATTATATATATTGTCAGGTTGCGTTGACGCACCCTGTATGTAGGATGTTATAATGACGTGTATTATGTGTTTTGAGTACGGCTGTATTGAGTTTGAACGAAAAAAAAATAATTTTTTTTTGTGTGTGTGCATAATGTATGTGGGTGTATGATACGCCACTGGAAATTTAGGAGAAATATAATTCAGTATGTAGATACGTGTATTTGAATATTAGAGAGACTTTAGTGTTGGAATAATTAGATTCTGATGAATGTAAATGTGAAAAGAAATTTGTTGATGGGACGATAATGTTTGCTTCTGTATGGCTACTGTTTTGCTGCTGGAAGGAATGGAATGTTTGAAGATAGATGAGTAATCTTGGTCAGAAAATGTGAAGAATAAGTGTAGAATGTTTTAGAAAATATGTAGAGAAAGATTTGGTATGTTTAAGTGTTAATTATAGAAAGTTTTCGTAATGTTGTGCAATTGTTTTGAGAATATATGTATGTATATGGAATTTGAGACCTTAGACGGTACTTATTTTTGCAAATGTTGCGAAAGCAGATCGAGCGCAGGTTGGAGATAAATGTTAAAAGTTGCGTAATGGTCCAGAGTGGCTACTGAATGAATGTGGTGACGAAAAATGATTTCTTCATGAAGTAATTGTAAAATTTGTAAGTAAGAACAAATATGGTGATGTATTGTAATTACACGCGTGCTTGTATACAGGGTAGCATCTATTGGAACTATGAGATTTTGAATGAATACTATTGGAGAATATAACGCGGAAGGAAGACATGTTGAAAGATGGATGACTGAAGGTATAAATAGAAAAGTCAGGGATTGACAAGTGAGTTAAGCTTTTTCGGTTTTGGCTGTTGCTTGTGGTGAAGGTTAGCGGAAGACGCGCGCGAAGGTTGTGTGATAGAATGGGATGATGTTGGAGTTATGTTTGTGAATAATAGTGAGGCAGTAATTGTTTAAACAACTGCGTAACCCGAACCGGGGATGAATCGAAAAAGACATTCATAAACAAAACAATAATAAAATTGAGATTGAAGATAAAATTAGTTTGTGTTTTTTTTCTTCAAGAAAATAATAAGTGCGTAAGCAGATTTGAATAAAGATAACAGTTGTAACGTTAGTAGCGTCAAGGTTAGCGCGTGTTCTTGTACCGATATTCAGTTAAAAGTATTTATGGGACCACCTTTTAAGTGAACGAAGTGTTCGTTGTATATTAAGCCAATGTTTAAGTAACGTTATATGACATTGAAAGTTTATTTGTATAAGGGACTAAATTGGTGTAAACGTTGCTAGAAATTTTAGGAGGCAACCAAACGTATACAGACTATTACGTGTTATTAGACTATTTGTGAGTACAGAAAGGAATAAGTGTTTGTGGAATTGTGAAGCACTGGTTATGTGGCTTCATGCAATTTAATGATTACAAATGGACTACAAATAATTGATTTACGGAAGAAAGAAGAAAGAAATCCAAGGATTAATGGACAATTTTAAGTAAGAAATTAGATTTAGGAATTTTAAGAACTCATTTAAGCCCGATTATCTTTTTGTTTATTTTATTTGCGTATTGTTTAAATTATTAAGTAGTTTTGAAAGGAAGAGATAATCGTTCTTGAGTCTTATTATATGGTTTGTTTTAGTAGTAAGAATGCAAAGTGGTATTTGGTGGTTTAACTTTCAACCACGCTGATGTAATTTATGTAGATATTTGTGTTTTTGTTTTATTTTGTACAGGACAATATATGTATTTACCGTTGATTGTTATTCTGTTGTTTATTTAGCCAGGTATGGAACACAGTTGTAACATTTACTTAATTGGTGATCTTGTTTTGACAATTTTAAAAGTAAGCTTTGCAGATTTTAATTTTCAGATTTATGAACAACCTGAAAGTTTATATTTGCCAGGTTGATTGCAAAATTTTCATGTTAGTTTATTTAACGCAGTACAATTAAAGTATAATTAAAGACAAGAGTTTTGAGAAATTATATAGGTACGGATGTCTATTACGATTCAGAGAGATTATTTTGAAGTAACATTTATTAAGCCGAAGACATTGATCTTCTTTTATTTAGGATTTTCCAAAATTAATTAATTAATAATGGATGAAGAAATATTTTATTCAGTAATAAGTAGAAATTTAACGTTATACATATACGAGGGATACGCAGAAAATATTCAGTTACTGTATTATAATTTTTGTTTTGGATATTTTAGTTTACGAGGTGTATTCAAAAAGTTTTTAATAACCTGGGTAGTGCTAAATTTATTTGAGTTTGGGTTGAATTGTTTGGGACGAGTGTTTGTTTTAGAACCTTCGTATATGAGTTTACCGAGTAAGCACAATCCTACTTTCCACAATCAAGTAGGGTTAATTAACATCCAGCTTAAGACAATTATTTTAGCAAAGTTTCGATTGTGGTGGCGCCTAGAGACATATTTTCCCGGACTGAGCTGTTTGAATGTAGGTGTAAGGTGTTTGAGCATATTAATCATTCATTTTACTTATTATTTCGACCACGCCCATCTCCCTGTTAGCTGGCTTGGCAACCCGCTTACATTAGTAAGCATGCACGACGCCTAGTGCGGTTTGGACGTGTAACAATATATATATATATATATATATATATATATATATATATATATATATTCTTTCTTGTCCCTGTCTATATTTCTATTTCTTACTTCCTTTCTTTTAGGGGCAGTAGGCGAAATAAGTGCCGGCACTGCCCGCTAGCAGGACAATACCGTTAGTAGGGAATGCTACACCGTCCGGGGTACGATTTGGCTAGTAACCGGTCTGCCTGCTAATTCAACTACTAAAAACAACAATACCAATGCGTCAGATCGACCTACTAGGGGCGGTCAAGGTCAAAACAGGCAGGCCCCGTTGCTTACGACAGTGCAAGGAATGAATGGCGAGTCGGTACGTGGAATGTTAGAGGTATGCATAGTGAAGATTTTGAAATTGCGAGTGTAATGAATGAAAGGCAGCTTGACATTCTGTGTGTATCGGAGACAAAGCGCAAAGAAAAGGATACTGTAGAGATGGAGGACGGCAGCCTAGCACTATGTCAGGAGTTCAGACTGCAATGAATGGCACTAAAGAGCGAAAATATCTGTTAAACGGTAACGGGTTAGAATGAAAGTGGAATTTCGAAAAAGATTTCTCATTGTATGTTATGCACTGGTGAATCCAGAAAGAGACCAAGAGTGAGAGAACTTCTGGAATGATGTAGAGAACCTATGTAAGCCAAACGAAAGAGTTGTGATATGTGGAAGAGCGACTATAGGTAGACAGAAAAAAATGATTGATGGAAAGAATCGGTAAAAAAGGCAGTATGTAAGAAAAAGGACGCGTACATGGCAATGGTTGCGATAAAAATGAGACTGAGAAAAAGCGATTGTATAAGGTGTACAGATTAAGAAACAAGGAAGAGAGGCAGTGAAAATAAGTAAAGAGGAAGTGATGGCTGCGGAAATAGAGAAAATGCAGAATGATTTTGAGAGAAACAAAACGCTCTTCTGGAAATGGGTCAAAAATATATAACGTGGCCCAAAACGCTGCAGGAGTGGTGAATAGAAAGACCGAAATAGTATAGGACGATTGTGAAATGAAGAAATGCTGGCAAGAATATTCCGGAAAGCTGTACGGTAGTGAGAAAAATAAGACTGAAGAGTTTAATAATAAGTAGATAATGTAGAAGGAATAGTGAATCAAACTGATGAGTATATTGCGTTAAATGAGATAGAGAAAACGGTAGGGAAGTTGAAAAATAAGTAAAGGAGCAGGTGTGGATGAAATCAGTGGTAAAATGCTAAAATGTGGAGGTACAAAGCTTGAGCGAAGATTGCTAAAATTATAGAGTAAGAAGTCTGCTCAGTGTACCTGGTAAAGAATTTGGAAGAGTACTGATTGATAGAGTACGGGAAACTACCCAAGCTAAGATTTACGATGTGCAGGGTGGCCTCATGCCAGGGAGAGGATGTGTAAGGTATTTGGAAGGGTTTTTATTGATAAGAGTACGTGCAGTAAGACAGAGTAAGATATAGGATGTTCACGGTGGCATCATTCCAGAAAGGGGATGCGTGAATCAGATGGTTGCTCTCGACCAGGTGAACGAAAAGTGTTTAAGTATAAAAACCAAGCTGTACCATGCGTTTGTACATGGAGAAAACATATGACCGAGTGAAAGGGGAGAAGCTACGGGAAATATTAAATGAATATGGTGTAAGTAAATGTCTAATAAACAGAATAAGGGCAGTATATAACGGTAGCTGGCATGTGGTAGAGGAGGTGTGAGTGAATACTTTAGTATTGAGCAAGGAGTGCGAATGAGCTACAAATAGCTCTGAGGAAGTTTGATATAGTCTGTGGGAACATGGACCTAAAGGTAAACGTTAGCAAAACAAAGATTGTGGTGTTCAATCGGGAAGGTGAAAAGGAGAGAAAGAATTGTGGAACAAGCGGACGAGTAGGTATATCTGGGTAGAATGTTTACTGCAGATGGTACAATGAATGGCAAGGTTGGATGACGGGTCAGTGCTGAAAGGAAAGTGAATGGAAGTATATAGACGATAATGAAAAACCAAAGTAAGAGCGTAGCTGCGAAACGAGCAATCTATATATGTGGGTGAAGTTAAAGGTTAAGCCAGGCCTGGTGTAGGCCGCGTAAAACTTGGCTGAATGCAGTAGAGTGTATGATAAAAGAAAGGAAGATAAGGAGTTTTAAAAATAAAAGGGTGTGCCAAAGACAATGTACGAATCGTATGGAAGCATTTTATTTGAATTTTTTTTATTAAACAGAATACCAAAGGTTTGCTACTTGTCTCAAACGGTGTTACACAAGATGACCAACTCCAAGCTTCCTACAAAAATACCTTACCTAATCTATTGCAATTAAGCACACAACTTGTTTACACTTAATAATGTTTTTCAAACAATGAATTAACTATTGGTATAGCAAACAAAATTTTTTATTATAAAAGCACTACTATGTGTGAGTATGTATTGTTTTATAGTTTATTTTCTTATACCCATTTGCGGGGCAAATAATTGTTTAAGAACAATGATACGAATTACAATAATAATGTATCAACGTCCTACAAATGTCACTTTTTACGGTGTTTCCGAATTGATGTAACTATCCTTGTAAACATTTTTATTTTTCGTTTTAGAAAGAGTTTTACTTCTTGAGAAAAGTAATTAGCATTCGTTGTAATTTATTAAAACACCAAAAAGGCCAAAGTATCACCTTTGTTTATGTAATAAACAAGACAATAACCAAAAGTTACAGTTATTTGTTACGTTAACGCAAAATACTCTTTGGTTAACGTTAATCTTACAACAAACATTTTTTTTGTTGTAATGTATCGGTGAAATATTTTATAGGTATGTAGTTGAGATTTTTACAAAAATTTTTCTGAAGTACATGTTTTAGTAAGCTGTGTACGAGTATTACTTAAATATAACTGAGATGAAGAAAATTAAAAAACATAAAACAAAAAATGATTCGTGGTGAAACCGGTGCTTCTAGTTTGGTGATAGTTAATTCGTAAAGAGAAAATCTAACAGAACGTTAAGGTATTGGTTTCAACATCTGTAAGTGAGTAAAAGTCATTTTAAAAGGATTTTTGATGGAAAAACCTTAGAGTTTCGGGATAACATTCTATTTAAGCAAGACGGTTGTCCTGCTCATAGTGCTATTAAAGTAGTTGAATGGATATAGACATAGAAGTAAATGGATTGGAAGAGGTTACACTTTTTAGTGGGAATTTTAACACAAAAAAGTGGGTGCTACTATAACATATAGCTTTTAAAAAGAGACATTTACAACAGAAATAACTAGTACAACCGAGAATGCTATGGAGTTTATCTTTGAAAATTTAGAAAAAAGATGCGTTACAAACTGGATTTAGAATTCTTTTAAATGTAGTAGCCTATTTTGTGCTTCGTTTCTTCAGGTGCATTGTACTTTTTGCATAAGCACTGTTACAAATTATCGATAGTCATATTTGGTTTGTTGCTTGTGTTTATAAATAAAGTACATGGTTTGTTTATTTTATAAAATTATAAACCCCTATTTTGATTCTCAAGTAAATTTAAGCAGTCTTAATATTGAGGTACTGCGCTTAAATTTTACATTCGGTCTATTATTTTGTTCTAAAATTTTTCTAAATAAAATTTTCTTCTGTTTGTAAACATAAGTTCAGTTTAAACAAACATGTATGCCGTTGGTTTTCTCAACCATATTGTATACGGCTAACTACTTTTCAGTAGATAATTTTTTGTAAAAATTACCTTTTCTCATAAAAATGAAAAATATTGCGTAGGAAACCTACGTAATACTCTGGTTAGCCATTTACTTTACTTATTATTGACATACAAAGGTAAGTAATTTTCAATATCTTAGTCATCTCTGGCGGATTGGATTGTGGGTGATAGTGAACAGTGAACATTTAGGCTTGTACTGCTCACAGACGATTGTGAACTCTTAGGGAGAAGACCAAGTATGCCCACAAACATTTGCCACGAGATAGAAACGTTAGGTTCTTTCCCCATTGGACCTTGTTGTTGTAAGAAGGTGACGTGTGTTTCAAACAAGCTTTACAATGCCGTACTTACCTAGCAACGCCTACTCTCGATTTTGATCTCTAATAAAGATGTTTTATTGGGTAGTAAGTTTTATAAACGCGTGCATGACCGTAAGTTTGTAGGTCGCAGTTTTGCTTCTATCTTTAGATACCACTTCCGTCTAGGAGCCTTGAAAATGATAATAATGCTTAAGTTTTTCGCGCAATTTATCACTGTTAAACCGCCAAATGGGATACTGAAGTGAAAACTTAAGTACGACAGTTTTGATTTTTGCAAACCAACCGTTAGATGAGGCACCAATAGTCTCGACACTAGGTGAGAGTATATCTGAGAACATTTACGGTGAACTACCTGAAAATCGAACTACTGGGCCGTATCACCCAACAGTGGTTAACTTTAGGTCTACGCAAATTGGAGAACCACACCAAGGAGTAATAGTTTGTGACTACAGTAAAATAATAACCTTAAAGGTAGCATCAAAATTTTTCCACTGCATACACTATTGCTAAACACACTTTTTCGGTGTTAATGGTTAATGGTTACGAATGGCTAAAATAACACATTACATGTTCACCGTCTTTATGTTGCTGAGAAAGGACTGTTCCAATTCCACAGCAAGAAGCGTCTGTCTGACGACAAATGGTAGGAAACTTGTATCCATCTAAATTGGGATCGACTACGACCCTTTAATCAAAGATCAAAGATGGCTGGATATGACTGGATTAACGCTTTTCTTAAAAGAAACCCAAGACTTAATATCCGAAACCCCTGGCAACAAGTTTAAACCACATATTAGCATTCAACAAGGCCGAAATCGATAGGTGTTTTAGAAACCTAAAAACTGTGGTGGGTCTCTACAACGTAGATGAGACTGAGATATCTACGGTCTAGAAACCATGCCCTATAATAGAGTCCAAAGGTCAAAAGCAAGTGCGTAGAGCCACTAGCTAGGAGAGAGGCCGTAATATCACCGTTGTATTTGCCATAGATGCTGGTGGAAAATACATCCAACCCATATTTATTTACCCACGTTTAAGAATGACGTCAGCATTGGAGAGGGGTGGCCCACCAGAATCTCTTTACCGTTGCTCAAAATCGGGTTGTATTACTGACGGTCTGTTTATTGAATGCTAGTGCTAGCTATTGCTAGTACAGTACAGTACAGTCCTGTTTCACTACTGATGAACAACCATTGAACCCACAATTCTCTGAAGGTATATACATTTTATGTTGCAAAGAGCATTACATCGTTTTTTTGTCTATTCCGCCGCATACCTCACATAAGTTGCAACCTTTAGATCTGACTTCCTTTGATCCATTGAAGGCTGTGCTAAACCGTGAATGCAATTTATATTTAAAAAATCACGTTTATCAAAAAACAACACCATTTGATGTTGCACCAATCTTTACGAAAGCTTATTTAAAACAGTCACTATGAAAAAGAAATATCGGGATTCTCAAGCTGCGAAAATTTCCCAGTTAATCCAGAAAAGTTCAGTGAGGATGATTACGTAGCTGTGGCAAAGCCAGTATTAGAGGTTTCAAATGACCAAGCATTAGAAGCTAATATCGCAGAAGTCTCTCAAGAGTTGCTTGATGAACCCGAGGGTGACCCAGCCATTAATTAGATACCCATCCAGGAATTAGCCCCACTTCCTGGACTTTTCGGCATGCAACCAAAGACCACTCGTAAGAGGAAAACTCAACATTCAGAGATAGTAACATCAACTCCTATGAAAGTTGTTTTGGAGGTTGCAGCCGAAAAAAAGAAACAGGTAGCACAGGTTTGCTGTGACAAATACAAAAAATGGTGCCATAAACAATGCAGAGGGGTGACCAACGCCATTGGATTCGTTTGTGATTATTGTACACCTATCCTTGCAACTAAATGGGTTCTTAAGATGTAAAAGTTTAAATTTTTTTAAATAAATAAAGGTTTGTTTTTGAGAATTATTCAAGCAAATTTCACCCAAACTATGTTTCCTGTTCCAATTAATTAATACGTACAATTACCCCCACAGTATGGGTAATTGTGCGCTTTACACATTTTGTTTAAACAAGTTCTAACAGAAAGAGATGTTATTATTGAACAAAATCGTTCACATACCGTAACGTAAAACTCATCTAGACATCATCATATGGTCATTTCCAAATGTCAATATTGCTAAAATAAATACAACTTTGGTCTAACTAAGTTATTTGCGTACCATTGCCTCGACTACTTTAAAGTTTTAAGTTTACCTTGTATAATAAATTATCTTTACCTGTTTTATTCATACTAAACTTATGCCTGCTATTAATACTTATTTTAAAACTAATATTATTTGTGGATTATCCAAAACCCAAAATTGTTTCTAGTTATGGATTAAAAAGTTCTATTCTATTTTTTAACGTTCTGTATAAATCTATTTTAAAAATGAATAAATTTGCCAAACATTGTCACAAGCTTTGGAGGCCTTATATACAGGATGTTCCAACGTTCCAAAAAAGCTCCATAACTTGTTTATTACTAGAGATATTGACTGTTTCTTTTTTTTAGATAATAGCTGCGTTTCTGCTGCACATTTTAAAAATATTGCAGTTTATACACAGGGTGTCCCAATATTAAAAAACACTGGTTATGTTTTTAAATGGAATCTACCCAGTTTGATTTTATTTTTGGATTTCTTGCTAAATTATGAATCACTTTTATAGAGGTCGGTTTTACTTATCTGTCATCAATTTTGATTTGTGGCGCTTTTTTTGCAAGAATTTCAAAATACAGGGGCATGTCTAAAAATTCCTAACTTACAAATCCTTGCAGATAAGTCAGAGTAATTAACGTCGTTTGATTCCTGAATGTTTGCCGCATCTTTTTAGTGCTTACTCTACAACTTGATTAGTCACATGTGCCTACTGCGATTTTTTAAACATGACAAATTAAAAATATCAGAAACTCATTTTTTCATATAGCCACCTCTATTTATTATTGTATTGGTCAAAAGCTTTTTTAACAAGCTTTTCATCAATATAAGGTTTGTATAGTCCAATTAAAAATCCAGGTTGCTATCCTAAAACAACTAAATTTCGAGAAACTTTTCTGCTTAAAGCAATAAAATCGAGTGGGCCTTACGTACAAACAAATTTTTTTGTAAAGATTATAAATCTCAAGATGAATTGTACTCGTCTAGAACTAATTAATATGATATACAGTGTTGGTGAAGCGGGTCGTAATATTTTATTGGCTCAAAGAATCTACAATCAAAAATACCCAGACGCAAGAATTGAAACATAGATTTGAAGCTGCAGGGAGCGATACGTACAACAAAAAAAAAGTATTAGCACGCAACATTGAGTATCGCGAACCAGTATTAATCGAATTACGTTAAAACGCAAGTATTATTCCTACCACCTTGAGCTACAGCAAGAACTTTTTGGAGATGATTTTTAAAATCGAGTAAATTTTTGTGAAACCATGGACAATTTGATTAATAACGACTGGAATTGTATGCATACAATCTTACTTAGTGATCATTGGATAGGCAGAGGAGGAGTTATCAGTTGGTCTGCTCATTCCCTCAACCTTACTCCGATTTATTTCTTCCTTTGGGGATTTGTTAAAGAAAAGGTGCATAAACTTAGACCAACAACTGCGGAGGACATGAAACAAAGAATACGCGATACATTCCGTTTAATAAATGCAGATATGCTAAGTGGTGTTAGATTATCTTTTAGACGAAGACTGCATGTTTGTAGTGAAGAAAATGGTAATATCTTTGAGCATATGTTAAAAAGATAAGCGTAAAATTTTGTTATTTGTTATTGTTTTTAAGTTGTTCTATTTAATTCGGTTAATACTGATTTGCGATATGTTAGTTTTTGCCTCAATTTCTCTGTAACTGAATTGTGTATCTTCTTGCAACATTAAAAGAAATTCCAATTCCATACTTTTGTTTATTTTCTGTGCTAAATTTTTTTTATACGTAAGGCCTACTTGATTTTTATGGTTTTAAAGCAGAAAGTTTAGTTACTTTAGAATAGCAACCTGGATTTTGACATTGGACTATACAAACCTTATATTAATGGAAAACTTGTCAAAAAAGCTTTTGACCAGTACAATAGGAAATAGGGGCTGTCATTTGAAAAAAATGAGTTTTTGATATTTTTAATATATTATGTTTAAAAAATCGTAGTAGGCACATGCGACTGGACAGGTTGTCGAGTAAACACTTAAAAGATGCGGCAAAACTTTGGGAATCAAACGGCGTTAATTACTTTGACTTATTTGCAAGGATTTTGAAGGTGCGAATTTTTGAATTGATTCCTGCATTTCGAAATCCTGGCCAAAAGCGCCAGAATTCAAAATTGATGACAGATAGATAAAAACGTCCTATATAAAAGGGATTCGTAATTTAGCACAGAATCCAATAAGTAAATCAAACTGGGCAGATGCCATTTAAAAAAACATAACTTTAGTATTTTTTTAATATTGGGACACCCTGTGTATAAACTGCAATATTTTTTAAATGTGCAGCAGAAACGCAGCTATAGTAAAAAAAAAGAAAGTCAGTGTCTCTAGTAATAAACAAGTTATGGAGGTTTTTTTGTAAAGTTGGGACATACTGTATATCGTGTAGCTTAAAGCGAAACTGCAGTCAAAATTCGAAAACACTTACATATCGAATTCGTTACTGAACAAAGTTTGTTCTGTGAATATTGAAAACAAATTGTAAATGGTTAGGCGACTATCGCATTTGATACATGTACCAACGAAACTATTCGTAAAACTTTGTAAAAGGACTTCAGTGAAACTGTTTGTAGGGAAATGTAACTACAAAAGGAATTAGATATCACAGGCGCGAACGTGTATAGTTGAGAGGTGCAGGGATTTGCAATTTTAATTAGTGGGATACATAAAACAAAAATAAAACTTAACAGCATTACATATTAAACGTGTATCTGTATTAATTATCAAAAGCAACGAAGCAACATTTGCCAGTTTTAATTAAAAAGACAGGGCCTCTAAAGTAATTGTAATGTACAACAAACCTTTGGTTTGAGGTTTAATAATTTATTCAAGTTCGTTTGTTACATTATAATTGCGTCTTCGTCGTGCAAAAACTGAAAAGCACCCCTTATTACACATAGGCGTTGTTCCCTGGCGTTAACGGCCTTAGTCAATAACACCCTCAAACTTTAAATTAACCAACGTCAATAGAGGCGTGTATGAAAGGGTGTCCTTTTGCATTTATTCCTTTGCAATTTTTTCCCCTGAAAGGTGATGAGTTTACTTTGTATTGATTTAATATTTCACAATAAAGTAATGCTTAATTTAGAGCAGGTAATGTAACCATGAAATCTTTTATTTACATTCATAAACTAGAATAGAATAGCGGAAATGGCTACAAACACACAATTGCAGTAAATTACGTCAGGTTTAATAAATGTGGATGGAAAATTACTTATAAATGCATTGTAAACGAGGGTAAGTCAAGATATATTAAACAAAAAAATGTTTTCAATAGACTATATTTTACAGTAATTGTCCTTTAAAAATCAATGTTTATGAAAGTAACTTAATCCTTCATTTAATTTATAAAAGTTTCACTTCCCGTTTACGTAGATAGCTTCACTTTTCTTCGTCCTCTTTGTAAAGGGTACGGGCTATCGACTTAAGTGTCAACAGTGATATGCCTCGCCAAGGAAAACTTCGATTAGAATTTGCATACAAATATTTTAGTTAACTTAATTCTCAAAATGTTACTTGCAAATACAATTTAGCAACAAATAACATAAAGCATAAATAAAGGTATAATTTGGTTTTTATGAAAAAATGGTGGAATAATACATTTTACACGCATTGTTATTTTAATTAAAACACTGTTATCTTCAATTGGAGCAAAATAAACGTACTGGCAATGATTGATACATATAATAAAGATTCTAAGGCGTCAAAAGATAGCAAGCGAGTAATAGATTCTGAAATTCAGGACTCGAGAATATAACCATTTTATAGGATAAAAAGTTCTTTACGGACAAATTAAAATTTTAAATGAACGAATCTTGTTACACATTTACACCAAATATAATTTCTGCCTGGCGAAAGGACGCGCAGGCGACGCGCACACGTTTCGCCGGTAACAGTGTACCACGTTTGTTAGGTCGCGAAAATTACGCGGATTGGTCTTTCGCCGTAGAAAACGTGTTTGTGTTAGACAGTTTCAAAAAGTGTTTAGATGGCACCGAACAAGACACAGTGCTAGCGACTGAAGCCAGAGTGAAATTGATTTTAACCTTAGATCCATCGTTATTTGTACACGTTAAGGAATTAATAACAGCTAAAGAGGTATGGGACGCTCTTAAGAAATTGTACGAAGCCGTAAAATCGGTCTACTACGGACGTTGATTTCGTTACGGCTTGAAAACTGTGATTCAATGAGGCCTACATCAATTTTATTATTATGTTATGTTATGTTATGTTATGTTATGTTATGTTATGTTATGTTATGTTATGTTATGTTATGTTATGTTATGTTATGTTATGTTATGTTATGTTATGTTATGTTATGTTATGTTATGTTATGTTATGTTATGCTATGTTATGTTATGTTATGTTATATTATATATTATATTATATTATTATTGAAACATCCCAGAAATTGAATAGGACAGGTTTCAAAATAAACGAAGAATAGGCAGGATCTCTTCTTTTAGCAGGTTTACCAGAACGATTTGCACCAATGATTATGGCGATAGAACATTCGGGAATTGTCATAAACACAGACACGATCAAGTCGAAGTTGTTAGATATGGTAGCAGATGGCGCGTCAAGTAAATCAGAAAGTGCATTTATCGGTAAAGCAAATTACAGGAGTAAGACGAAAGAGGACAGCACAGGTCATAAAAATACAAAGAAGGATGGAAATGAGCTAACCCGCTTTCGATGCAAAAAGCGGGGACAGAAAACTACTACCAGTGAGGGTTATTCGAATGCTTTTAGAGTAGTATTTTTGAGTGGCAAATTCACAGACAGTGAGTGATACGTCGACTCTGGTTGCAGTTCACATAGGACAGCCAAAAAAGACTGGTTAAAAAACATTCGAAAGCAACAAATGTTAAAGGAAATTATGGTGGCTAATAAAGACACAGTTGCAGTGGATTGTGAGGGTGAAGTAGAAATTTCAACAATCGTTAATGACAAAAGATTTGATGTAGTTATAAGCAAACCCTTTATATGTCCCTCAATTAACAACAAACCTTCTATCAGTAAGCCAGCTAATTAAAAGTGGTAATAACGTAACTTTTAATAAGGACGGTTGTGAAATTTATAATAAAAACAATGTACTAGTTGCAACAGCTGATTTATTGGACAATGTGTATAGGTTAAATTTTGAGAAGCCGCAGCATAATTTTTTAACAGCGTTGGCAGTTTCAGGTGAAGTGTGGCATAGACGCTTTGGTCATCTTAATTACAGAGATTTAAATCTAATGAAAAATGGAGCAGTCACCGGTCTACAATGTCAAGGTCTGAATAAAAATGCAGTGTGTTAAGTTTGTTGTCAGGGTAAGCAAACTAGGTTGCCCTTCAAGCATAAAGGAAACCGAGCTACTTCGCTGTTAGACGTGATCCATGCAGATTTATGTGGACCTATGGAGGCAACATCGCTAGGTGGTTCCAGGTATTTTTTAGTATTAGAAGATGATTACAGTAGAATGACCTATGTATATTTTAGAAAAGCAAGCATAAAACTTTTGATAAATTCAAAGAATTTAAAGTTTTGGTAGAAAAACAAAAAGACACTAACATTAAAACTCTACGCACCGATAATGGTGGAGAATTTTGTAATAATGAATTCGATAGTTTTTAACCAAAATGGAATAGTGTAACAAAAGACAAATCCCTTTACACCAGAGCAAAACGGAATGTCCGAACGTATGAATCGAATGCTAATAGAGAAGGCAAGATGCTTGCTATGTGATGCAGGATTCGAGAAGTTATTCTGGGCAGAAGCAATTAACATTGTCGTGTATTTGCGGAACACATCCATAGTGACGGGACTTCAAAATAAAACACCATATGAAATACGGACAAGCAATAAGCCTGATGTAAGTCATGTACGTATTTTTGGTAGTGAGGTTATGATGCATATACCTGCAGAAAAACGACGCAAGTTTGACAAGAAATAAAAAAAAAATGTTTTTGGCAGGTTTCAGTGAAAACATAAAAGGCTATAGGATTTACGACCCAGATAATAAGAAAATTGTAACCAGTCAAGATGTAGTCATTAGTGAAAAGGCTAACGATAAACTCAGTATATTTTATCTAACTATTAACCAACCAGAATCATCGGTTTCTGTGGGGGATGAAAATGAAAGTAAATATGATAGTACAGAGGATACAAATAGTCTAGACGAACGTAACTTGAATGAAAGCAACTCAGAGGACAGTGATTACATAAGATTGTTTGAGGAACACGAAATTATTAGGAGATCAGAAAGGCCAAGAAAAGTTAAAAGTTATGAAGATTACGTAACCTACATTTGTGCAACGGAAACTTTTGAAGATATTCCAGTGAATGTGTCCATTGCTCTATCTCGACGTGACGATGAGAAGTGGAGGCAAGCGATCAACGAGAAACTTCAGTCGCCTGAAGAAAATAACGCTTGAGAGCTTGTAGATAGGCCAGACAATTCTACAGTTGTGCAGTGTAAGTGGGTATTTAAAAAGAAGAATGACAGTGCAAATAAAGTGAGATAACGAGCAAGATTGGTTGCGAAAGGCTTTACGCAAGAAGCCAGGTGTCGATTTCGACGTAACGTTCTCGCCTGTGGTACGACACTCAACTTTCAACTCTGAGAATATTAATTGCATTGTCGGTTCAATTTGATTTTGATATTACACATCTTGATGTAACTACTGCTTTCTTAAATAGTTTTTTGAAGCAAACTATTTTTATGATGCACCCAGAAGGTTTTTCAACTTTTGGAAGTAAAAATAAGGTGCTTGGTTTAAAGAAAGCTATTTATGGGCTCAAGCAGTCATCAAGAATGTGGTATAAAAGAGTAGAAGATGTATTAATTAGTTTAAGTACCAGAAAATCTGCCTTTGAGCCTTGTATTTATATCAAGAGTTGCGGAAATTTATAAAGTATCATTACGTTGTATGTGGACGATTTTTTCATTTTTTCAAATGACAAAACAGAGATAGATTCTCTAAAATTAGAGTTAAGTTTGAAATTTAAAATTAAGGATTTAGGCCAGGCTAAGCAATGTTTAGGCATGAGAACTAACATTGATAAACATAGCGGTATGATAAATCTTGACCAAGAACAGTATGTGGATCAGTTATTGTTAAAATTTAACATGTCAGAATGTAAAACAATTAATACACCTATGGAATCAAATTTGTGCTTAGAAAAAGGTGAAATTTGTAATGCTGTTTATCCTTACCAGTAACTTATAGGTAGTTTAATGTATTTGGCTGTGCTCACCAGGCCAGATATATCATTTTGGGTAAGTTATTTAAGTCAATTTAACAATTGTTTTAACGAAACACATTGGAAAAGTGCTAAACGAATAATAGGATACCTAAAAGGTAAAAAGGATTTGGGTTTATCCTTTGTTATGAATTTAGAAGGTTTTGTAGATGCTGAGTGGGCAGCTAACATATTGGATAGAAAATGCTATACAGGATTTTGTTTAAACTTTCAGTTCTGTTATATCGTGGGAAAGTAAAAAGCAAAATACAGTGGCCCTCTCTAACACTGAATTGGAGTACATGGCTGTTTCAGAAGCTTCGAAAGAAGCATTATATTTAAGAAACTTGTTTAATGAATTAACAGGTGAATTACAAAGCATCACCTTATTCAATGACAATCAAAGTGCTCAGAAATTGTGTATTAATCCCATGTTTCACAAGCGATCAAAGCATACTGATGTGCGGCACCACTTCATAAGACAGGCGGTTGCGAATAATTTGATTAAAATTGAATATCTACAGGCAAATGACATACCTGCCGATATTTTAACTAAAAGTTTAAGTTTTGTTAAACATAGTAAATTTCTGAAATCGCTAGGAATTAAAGAAATGTTTTGACTTCTTAATAAACTGTCACTCCAGTGCAGATTATTCAGCAAGCAAGTTGTTTTATTTTCACCGCTAATTTTTACAAAGACAACATTTTATTCCGTTATTTATGTATACATATAGGTACATAACTTGTATTTACAAAACTATCGGCACAGTGAAAGGAATTAAAACAAAACTGACGGTAACTATTCGATTTTATATACTGTAGGTACTCTTCGTTAATGATACAGGGATCGATATTTAAGCAAATTTGTTAAAAGTGCATTAAATACCGCTGTATGCGATTAGAAAGTCGGACATGGAACATATTTACTTGCTTCATAATCAGATATTTTGACCTATTATTATTATTATTATTAATGTTAATTAAAATGCCTACATCTATTTCGTACGGAATTGCTACTGTAAAAAGCGCAATTCAAGTGATCAAACAATGAATAAATTGAAATAGTGAAAAGCAGTACCCTACACCTCTGTACTTCTGTAAAACGAGATCGTAATCGGGTTACGCCCAGCCTAAATGCTCTCAGACCACCCACTCAGACCCCTGCGCAACCAACCTTTTCGTCAGGCAGAATGACATAGACTCTATCGTAGATATACGATCTGTATTTAATATACGTAGTTGAAATCGTAAATAATGTTATATTATACTTCGTTTCATTCCATCAGTCTAGAACACAAGTGGCAAGGTTGCATTTGTAGTGAAACACGCACTAGTTAAAAGAAAGAGAACCAAACCTTATCGCCAACCCTAGCAACCCCTTCATTCTTGCTTTTAGTGTCTTATGCATAAGTTATCCCCATTTGTGTTTTTTTTTGTGTGTTAGTGAATATATCGAAAAGAAAAGCAATAGCCGAAATTCAAAAGCAACTAAAAGACATTCAAACTGCCGTTACGAAGCTGTCAGCAAAATAGTATCCATTAAAGAGAATTACTCTAGCGGGGTCTTGTTATCGACAAAGCATTTGTTCGTTGGTTAAATTAAATTGCAGGCGGCTTGTTGCAATATAATAATAACGTATTCTTTTAATTTATATTATCAAGGATACATATTGTGCCACAAAACTAATATTTTATAAATATAAATAAATATAATAGAGAAGTATTTACGTAACATAATATAAGAGTTTGCCTTCTATAGGTCTTATAATACAACATTTTCTCTTATTTTAGCAAGTAAAAACTAAAAAACTGATTATAAAATTGTGTCCAAGGATTTACCTTCTGAAGGCCTTGTAACACAAAACTGATATTTTTCTAAATATGAATAAATCTAATAGAAAAGTAGTTACGTAACGATGTGTAAGGGTTTACGTTTTACAGGCCTTACAACACATTATTTTCTCCTATTATAGAAAGCAGTTACGTAACGGTGTGTAAAGATTTAGCTTTTATAGGACTTACAACACAACATCTTTCTTATATTTACAAGTAAATTCACAAAATTATTTTAGAAAATGGTGTTAAAGGATTTAACTTTTTAGGCCTGATGTCCCAAACATAAGGGTATCGGGAACATCCTTAAGATATATTTTTGTATCGTCTGTAGGTAGCGGACCGCGAAAATTTTATTATTGTAATAAACGTTTGTCAAATCGCCATTATTACCACGATAGAAAAAATAATTAGTGAATTTTTAATATCTTAACAATACGTTGTAATTTGCTGTTTTCAAAATATTTTATTTATATATTTTTATGTAAGGAATGTAGGATTGTTTGTAACTAATATTTGTGGATGCTTAAAAATGCTTTACTGAAGGGGTGTAACGAATCATTGGAGTTTCTTATGCGCGCTCTTGATGGAAAACGATGTCACTCGCTTAATAATTATTTGTGTCGGTACAGACCGCGATCAAAAGATATCTTTATTTGTTACTTGGAGCTTCGAGAGCTAAATTAGGGTTGTTACGGACGAATACATCTTTTTAAAATTAAGATGTCTTGCAATAATCAATATGAAACTGTTCCAACGGAAATTAATGTTTCTTGTTTTTTATTACTTTTAAAAAACGGGGCGGTTTTTCAGGAGTAGATATAGTTAGTTTTGGTAACGAAGGAGAAGCAGTTACAGTTAGAGTGTCAATCGAGCCCGATCGATTTTTGGGTAAATTAAATACCTTCATTGTAAACAGTTTGTCTTTAAAATAGTTCTTGCGTGTACATTTTCCTTTTGAATTCGCCAACACTATTCTTTCGGGGTTAAACGCGTATGTTAACGATTTGTGGCTGTGATCGATTAAGGGAATATTTATTCTAGTGTTAGTATGTATTTTTATATAAATGCAAGCTCGCAGCCCATCATTTTACCAGCCTATGTAACGTATTAAAAGAATCAAACATTGCCTTGCAAAGGTATCTTATTCGTACGCGGACTCATTAAGCTGAAATGTGCTAAAATAAAAGAGGATTGTTGGTTGTAGTTTATATTTGTGTAGAGGTGGGCTGATGAACGGGTATATGATACCACTTTGGTTACTAATTGTAAAAGGCAATTACCAAGCGTGTACACACTCCCGAGATCAGATAACCAGTAAACACTCGCATTTTTATTTCTATTGTTTTTCTTTGTTGTATAGATGAATGTATAACCTAAGAGAGACAGGAGCACTGTATTTTTCTAAAGCACTCAAACTTATATATCGGTCACGATGTTCGTGATCTATTTAGAACTTACCCTTGTATGGCTTTATTTTAATGAGTTGTTCTTTTGTCAGTTTGCTTAAGTAGAATTATTTGCCTGCGAGCTGATTTCTCTTTGTATCTGCTTTATTGTAATTTGATTGATGTATTCTGTGCTTTACTGGTCACTAAACAATTGGGTACGTATATATTCCTTGTCTATTTTCTTTTGTCCTTGCCTTTACCTTATTTTTGGTATTGTTGTATTTTATATGTACCATAATTTGCTTTATTATTTCATGTGGTTATTTGCTTAAAGACCGGCATGATTGGTTTTTAAAGGGCCACATGGTTGGTGTTACGATTTTTATTATGATTTTTATTTTGATTATTTATGACCCAATTGTGTGTGTGACTACATATGGGTTTTTATTATTGTGTTTCTATTCATTTTCTCTTAATGTTATAACTTTGTACGTACTTTAACCTGATTTAATGGTGTTTTGTTATATATTTAACCCTTTCATTGTTTTTTTTATGTTATTTGATTTATTAATGTACTTGTGCAATTACTTATTTATGAAGAAAGTAGGTTTTACTGGTGGTTCTTTCCCACAAGAGTATATTAACGGGCTGAACCACCGCTGCGCAACGCTCATTGATTTTAATTTAAGTAGTTTCATTTTTTTTACCTACCCCTCATGATGCAACACTTACCTTATCCAGCCTATCTAATTTAGATAGCACAACGTACCTATCACTAGACGGCCACTTCGATTAATGAGATTTGAGGTTTGCGAGTAATTAAATATCAGACTTGTAAATAAATTCTAATGTTTTAATTATTGCTCGGAAAGTCAAAGTAAGGCAGGCAATTAAGTAATAGTGACATTATTGTAAGTCAAGTCAAGATAAATCACTTAGCGATTGTTTTGTTCTGGAATTTGCATTATTGCAAATAAGTTCAAATTACGCTTTTCAAGATAGGGTACCTGGGGGACGCTACACGTCTGGAAAAATATTGAAGTTCTTTATATGGTAGCGGAGTCTGACGTTTTATTAATATTTCAGACTTCAATTCTGACTCGGACTCTGACCCCCCTGAGCGTTTTAAGAGGATTACACTTAACCCTTTAGCTTCAGATCCCTCGTCGGATTCAGAAGAAGAGCAAATATGCGCGAGAAGGCAGTCTGACCGAATCGATATTGCCCTAGGCCAGGATCCAACTGACGCTTGTCCTCAAGGTATAACAATTTAGAGCTAATAAAACAACTCAAAACAGTGTTTATCAACGTTTCAGTCCTTCAATAAATACATTGCTTACCTCAATGACTAATAGTTATTTATGTATTAAGAGAATTGAAATCGCAAGATGGAAACTGTGATAAGAGGTAGTCTATTTTCAGACTAAGGTGATCACAAAGATCTTGGAAGTTATTATCATTGGGAGACCTATACAAACAACAGTAGAATTTCACAAACTGGGACCCAGAACCAAATCGCGTCAAATTTGTTGTTTTCCAAAGTGGACATCCTGTTACAACCTACGTTGTCCTTGGTATACGCACATACTCCGCCTTTAAGGCGAAAGTTATAGTGGAGGTTGGATCTGGGAAATTGCCGGTCAGACGAATCAGTGCTTCCAGAGTCGACTTGTGTTTCTGTTAGAAACAGAATGTCCGGTTTCACTTGTTCAAGATGTAGGTGAACACCACTAAGATTCGACCTAATACCACGTATGTTGCAGTAATGTATCCGAATGGCGCAGGATTTTATTCCTGGGAGATCTTGCTCTTCTTAGTCTTGATTTTGGTGTTGGTGAATTTTTGCCCCCCCCCCCCCAGAATCCTTGGGACGGATCGACGAATCGATGAGAATGTGGGCGTCTAGCCCTACTCACCTGGGGTATAGCGTCTGTTTTAGGACTCGTCATTTTAAGGGTTAGCGGTTAAAACACCACGCTTGGCTAGTGCGGGTTGGCGAGTACATAAGGAATAAAGGAGATAGTGGCCGGCAGCCCTTACCGAACTCAGACAATTGGAGCACCAATATTAAGGAGCCCATGGTAAAGATGGTGGTATTGCACCGGGCGGCATGGAATATACATCCCTTCCACCTATGGAAGGATATACTAAGAAGTTGTCTGGATCAAACATAAAGGGCACTGTCGTCAGTAAGATTACCTAATTTAGATTTTATGCAAGAAAACAAAAAGTGTGAACAACGCATTATATTTTAGGTGTACATAGTGAACTATCCAAGACATAATTATGGAAAGCCCTCAAAATTTAAATTTTACTTTAAACAAATTGTGTCATTACGTTAAAACGGATTTTGAGAAAATTTCTGCAGTTGCAAAGTTTAGGTCAAGATGTCAGATTTGTGTATTTAGATGAAACGTGGATTTATCAAAATGTCTAATATCCAGCATTGGGTGCACTATTCTGACCGTAAAGGTAAAATATATACCATTTTACACGCGAGGTGTAATGCAGGGCTTCTGGAATACCACGACTATTTACTCGATTCGGGAAACGAGGATCAGAATTATCATAAAACTATGTATGGGGACTGGTTTCAAAATTGAGTGATTAAACAGCTAATTCTAGCTCTGTCCAAACTACCCGGAAATTGTGTGGTGGTTATGGATAACGCACCGTATCATTCGGTGGAGTTAGACAAGCCACCCTCATTTTCTAGTAAGACAGATCAACTGCAGGAATGGTTGGTTACGCACGGAGTCCAACTTGAGGGCAAAATTATCTAGTTCATAATATTTTGATTAAACATGGGTATGAAGTTTTTCGATTGCCTCCTTATCATTGTCAATATAACCCTATTAAAATGGCATAGGGTTTTTGTACAAATTATAACAACGACTTATAATGACATGGATTCAGATTCGTCTGGTGTTATAATGCAGTTGGAATAAGACCCCACGGTTTGACATCAAATTTTTGGTAAAAATACATATAAATATTTGGTTTTTGTCAGGCCTTGCCAGTGGATACGAAACCAGCAATCTTGGATACATTTCTGTATATTTACTTTCATGTGTACGTAACAATCAACAAAAGAACGACGCAGCAAATTTCATCACAAAAGCAAATCGTCACATTAGATTACTGATGAAAAAAACCTGTGGATTTCCTGGATAGTTTAAATTAAATTAGTACATATAGTACATCATGTTTAATAGCCAAGAAAAGTGCAGTAGGTAAATTTTATCACGCATTCATATTGGATTACTTATTTTGGAAGAATGGAAAAACGAGGAGGCATTCCTATTAGTTTTTACGTAGATTTGGTAACAAAACATCTCTTTGCATTAGACAATGTGGTCCTTTATGTTCAATGTAAAGAATGTACAATTTCCGTTTTATGTAGGTAATATACATTCAAGGTCTGAAGACTAAAATTTACTTTTTTTTTAAATAAATTACTCGAAATTCAACGATTACCGTGCAGTCTAAATAGCGTGAAAAACCATGTTGCAACACTTCATTAGTCAATTTAAACATATAACCTACAACTTTCAAAAGTCAAGCTACGGTAGTAAACAACTTTTTGTTCTTTTGACATTGCTACCACACTCTCCCTGGATTTCCACGGCCTGCTCTAATGCAAAATAAGATGGAACAGAGTATAAAGTTATAGTTTTTATTCAAACGATAAATAAGTATAACATACGTTGAATAATGGCACAAGAATGTCAATCTATAGTTAATGCCCCCTATTACTATTATACGTAGTATTAATCAAAGTTTCAAATTTTAAATACACTTTCAAACAGCAACTTCTTATGCGTTTCTTTATTCACATTTTTAAAATATCTATAATTAACAGCAAACAATAGTAATATAGTTAGGTACTTAATTAATGACACGTAATAACTGATTACCATGGTTAAGTTGCAGTAGTTTAAAATGATATGTCATACTGCTATCATAAATTTTGGCAATTAAATATGGCGATGGGAAACAGAAAACTAAACAATGTTGCGTACCAGACTGTAATATAAATAATTTTAAAATATTTATCTTTTTGGGCAACATTTATGCATTTAAAAGCAAAATTTACAAGCTTAGACGTCTCATAGTTATTGGAGCTATAACATCATAGAATTAGATATATTTTGGTGACATTAATGCTTCAAATATTTATAAACACTACGTTGTAAAAAATATTGTTACAATAAAGGAACAAACAAGCATAAGTTTATTTAAAACCGATAGATAACATAAAAATTTAGTAAAAATACTATATTACATATCGAGGCGGAAAGTGTTCCATTCCTGTCGAGAGAAGGGGAATGGTACTTTTGCCGAGGTCTGTATACGATTTTATTCACAATTAAAGAACAAGCAACATCATACAGTTCAAATCAAAAAATTTTGGGACACATCCATCACGGCTTCTCGTTTAATATTGAAGGGCGTGACAATGCGTCTTTTAATTTTTACTTTAATGAGAAGCCATAACTATTTTTCTATTGGTTTTGTCGTTACTTGTTATCAATAATTCACTTATTAAATATGCTTTTTAAAGAAAACGCGTTGTTTGTTTCCACCTATTGCTTGGGTTCACTCACCATCTACGCACGTGAGAAAGAATGGTTGCATACTCTTGACCCTTTATTAAAATTGGGAAGTTGTCAATTTGACATTGATAGTTTAAATCGATAGTAGCTCCCCCACAAGTTGGAAAGTGGTCCATTACTGACCGCTTCATCTCATTACTGTCTCCCTTTTTTGTTATTATTGACCGCTTAAAGTAAACCCGCAGAATCATTCACTTTTCAACCTTTAAAGGGTTAGAACAACTAATTGTGAATAAAATATTTTATCCGCAAACGTCACAAAAGTGACACTTTTATGACTCAATGTCAAAGGTAAAAGTTTTACTTTTCAGACATGGTGTAAAAGTTGTACTTTTGTGCCTAGGCATTTTTATTTTTACCAAATGTGCTTATTAAATGCGCGTTGTTATGGTTTCATTACTTGCAAAGCGTTTACTTGCAAAGCGTCCTGATTATCTTATTCTTTTATCTGCTAATTATGTTTGATCTTTACCAATTATTTTTACGTTTGCGGATAAAAAAGTATAGGTTATTCGGAGTAAAAGTGACTTTATGTAGCTCAGCTGATTATAAATAAACATTCAGCTTCGCCACATAAAGTATCACTTTTACTCCTAATAACATAATATACTATTATTCACAATTATAGGACGTTCGTTTCCACCCGGGTGGAAAAAAATTACAAATTTAATTTAATTTGCGTACTATTAATGCGGTCTTGAGGCATAGTTTATATAACTAATGTTCTGAGTAGCTTTCACAATCTCTACTGATTTTTAAATGACTGTGAAGCTTTTACAACTCAACACCGATATGATGATTATATGAGTAACTACAACGAGTTTCCATTCATTATTATTTTATTTCCAAATGATTGTAAATAAAATAGTACACTAATAAAAAATATTAAGTTAATAACATTTTTATGAGTCATGTAATCTGTATCATAGTTATATTATACAATACAGAACTATGATAAACATTACACATGACATAAAAATGTTATTTACTTAATATTTTTTCAATATTCTCTGTAATTTGTGGTTTAAATTTAGCGCCTTTGAGAAGTTAGTTTCTAGATCAGCCCTAATGACGCTGCTTTGTTCTCAACTTTACAGTGACTCTTTTGTAGTTGAGTCACTACACTCAACTTTATATTTTTGCTTTCTTTTCTAATTTACGTGTTTTGTTGACACACTTAGTAGTACGACATTGGCCTACTGAGAATATAGGTGATTAATACAGGCTGCGATGCTTTCATGATGTTTAAAATATAAATATTTGGTTATTCTTCGCATTGAAAATATACCTATACAAACCATTAAAAAATTTATTACCAACAGAATCGCAGAAGATACAAAAAAACACAACCACTTTTAAATTGCAAAAATGTTATTGTTTCCTCTTCACATGTAAGTGTAACACACAATGTGATTCGTTCAGACTCTCATGATACTAAAATTATGATATTTCAAATTGCAGTAACGTTACTTACTACCTGTTAGTGTAAACTTTAGAAAAACACTTATTATAGAACTGCTACCTCCATTATTTGTAGTTTAGATAATTAATGTTAAATAGAATAGATGGCTAGTTCTATTTGTGTTTTATTACTTTAATCCCTTAGGCCGGCGACATACTTCCGATTTTCCCCGCGGCGCCGCCGCTGCACTTCGTCGTCGTTTTTGTGAAATAAGGACATGCTTGCGTCAGTACCGCATTGCGATTTTCCCACTATTGTGTTCCGTTTCGTGGCAGTTGCATTTTATCTTTCAAAGGAATTGGTACGGGGAATATTATGTCGAAACAATTAAGTAGGGGAACATGTTGTCCCTCGACCATCGCGGTACCTCGAACACATCATGAAAATTCAAACTTAGTACTTTTTTTTCGTTGAAAATGTAAGTTATTTCTTAATTAGTTTTTCGAAAATATTTCCTGTGTTTGCAATTATTTGAACAGGATTTTTATTACGTCAATTTTTTAGTTACTTAACATTTATTTCGTGTGGACTGGCCAGACCCGCAAACGTTAAAAGGTGCCATAAGATTAATAAAAGAAAAAGATTTACACTATACAGTGCAGCAAAAAATATCGGCTTAGCAAGAAGCACAATTAGTAGATATATGGAAAACCTTGAAGGGAGAGCTAATGAAGACTACAACCTTCTACATGAAAATTACAGCACATGAAAAGTCTTTAATCGGGAAGAAGAAAATATGATCGTAGAATATATAAAAGAGGTAGCAACATTACAATACAGTTTAGCGTTAAGCAATGTTCGAGAACTAGCATATCATGCTGCATCAAATAACAAAAAGTATCCGGAGCAGTGGGATTGGGACAAGATGGTAGGGGAATTTTGGTTACGTGTTTTCGGAGGCCACCAGCTTGTCAAGATAAACTGCATTTAATCGAACAAATGTCACCCTTACGGTTAATAATTACAAAGCAGCTCTAGAAAACTGGCCTCCTTTACCAGGTGTTAAAATATCGAACTCTGATGAGACTGGATTATCCATCGTCCATGTTCCTCCAAAAATCTTAGCGACAAAAGGTTCCAAACAAGTTGGGAGCATGACAAGTGCAGAAAGAGGAACAAATGTTGCAATGATTGCAGCGGTGAAAACTGGAGGTGGATTTGTTCCACCAATGCTTATTTTCCCTCGCTTCAATTTTAAAAATTTCATGATAACTGGAGCTCCACCAGGAACTATTGGTGGTGCTAACCCTTCGAGTGGTCCAATGAGACATTGTTTATTCAATTTTTTAAGCATTTTCTTCAATACGCAAAGCCGTCAAAAGATTCGCCATGTATTATGTTGATGGACAATTATGAGAGCCACATATCGATCCGTGTGATTCAATTAGCTAAAGATAATGGAGTGATCTTGATAACATTTCACCCTCATACAAGCACAAAATGCAACCATTAGACAGGACCGTATTTGGTGCTTTTAAAACTTATTTTAATATTGCAATGAATGAACACATGATTACACCAGGCAATATTGGGAAACCAGTCTCAACTTACGACCTTGCTCAACTTGTAGGAAAACCGTTTCCTTTGGCTTTTACACCAAATAATATCACTCAAGGATTTAAAGTTACTGAATGAAAATATTTTTCAAGATTTTGAATTTTCACCATAGCAACTGCAGAGGCGACTGCAAGTAAAGAAGACATCCAGACTGAACCTTTGCCTCAAAATCGATTGTTCTTAAGAATTCTTCCACGATTAGGCTACATCCAAAAGCTGCTCCACGTAAAAACACTCGAAAGGGGAGAGAAAAGGGAAGGTCGCGCATATTGACAAATACTCCAGAAAAAAAGGTAATTGAGGAACAAACACAGGCAAAACAAGTAAGACTAAGGTACCTACTCAGCATAACAACACTAAACATAAAATTGCACGCGTTAACCGAAGAGTACAGGAAGATCCTGATTCTTCATCAGAAACTTCTGCTTCAGAAGAAATTTATCTACCAGATTCTGATTATTCTTACAGCTCTCCACATTTCTCGGAATCAGATGGGGACATGACAGCAGACGAACTTGACGAAAGATCTTGTCTGGATACTACTCCAACGTCTCAAGCTTTTTCGGGATACTCAGTGACAGATTTTGTTATTGTAGTTTATGATGCAAATTTTTCCCAGGAAAGAAACTGGAAACCACCACAGATGGAGCGGTAGTAAGTTCAATGCAGAAAACCTTTAATTATTGGAAATGGCCAGAGCGAATCGACTAGATGTTTTATCCTTGGGAAGGTATGCTGAAACATATTTCTCAACCCAAGACAATTCATTCAGAACGAGATATTTATGAAGTGAAGATGTCCAAATTTGAGGATAGTTAAGACCAACGAGCCAGGCATCACCTTTTTATTTAGTTGTTTTTTTTAACAGCACAAGTTGTTTCATTGCATGTAACTGCGTCAAAAGTGCCGTATTATAATTTATTAAAATATATGTTCAAGGTACAGCTTGTGTAAGTCCAAAGTACATTCATTCAATACACAATATGCAAGTTTTTTTTGAAATGTTATTTTTAACAATATAACATTAACATTTATTCAACAAAACGATATATGATACTCTAACAGTACATAGTATCCATGGGAAGATAGTAAGTGAGCTTAAACCATGTGTAACAATTACAAAAAAAATTACGAAACAAATAGGTCCGAGGTACAACAGGTTCCCCTACGATAGAAATTGTGTGCATTGCACAAGCAATAAAAAAACGGAAACGCAAAAGAAGAAATTGTTCAGTTCATCTGCTAAATGTGCTACGATCTAATACGGGGGAATTACATACCATATACCCCCGAAGTGAGGAAATATCCCGAAAAGTTTTGTAATTACTATCAAATGTCAATATCTTCATTTGATGAATTAGTTGAATTAATGCGACCATCTCTACAAAAACCAAGCACCAAGTTTTTGGAACCACTCGATGGGAAACATAATGGTTCGGAATATGTTAACTATAAAAAATATCATTCATTAGTTCTCATGGTCATTGGTGATGCCGACTACTGTTTTGTGGCTGTAGATGTTGGGGCGTTTGGAAGAGAAGCCGACTGCAATGTTCTTAAGTAATTCAGATTAGGTGTAAAGCTATACAACAACACATTGAATGTTCCGGAACCGAATATATTACCAGGGTGCGATGGCTCACCACAACCCTATGTGTTTGTTGCAGACGAAGCGTTCGGGTTGCACACAAATTTGTTACGTCCTTATTCCAAACATGATTTAAATGAGAAAGGTCGAATTTTTAATTACTGACTTACAAGAGCCCGAAGATTTGTTAAATGTACATTCGGTCTTTTCGCTAACAAATGGCGCGTATTTCACACGGCCATACTAGTGCAACCTGACTTTGCAGTTGAAATAATTAAAGCACCAAGTGTCCTCCATAATTTTGTTCGGAAGCGAGATGGTTACAATTTTGAAGACATCCTGTATTGCAATTTGGATAATATTTCTGTACAAGGTACAGGGCGATACCGGCCACAAAGTAAACACGGTAGGGAATATTTTGCTAATTATTTTATTTCACCTTCTGGCTCTGTCGAATGGCAGAACCAAATGATATGAGATGTACGTATTTATGATTATAACAATATATTTAGACAAGTATTTAGTTATTTTCTCTTACGTTTATCACGTTTTTCTTGCTCGCCT
The DNA here is from genome assembly GCA_036346205.1 of Vesta saturnalis. NCBI lineage: Eukaryota > Metazoa > Arthropoda > Insecta > Coleoptera > Lampyridae > Vesta > Vesta saturnalis. The sequence continues at coordinate 6,461,095 of JARFJB010000001.1, forward strand.
AATTCTTCCCAACCTTCAAACATTTCAGAACATATTTCCTGCCATGCTTTTACCTTCTTGTCTCTATTCCTGTACTCAGTACTTTCAACATCCCACAGACATGCCCTGATTTCCACGAGGGAAACACATTTTTCTGTATCAATCATGACCGATACGTACAGTTGATAATGTACAACTGAAGTAAATAGCGTTCGAACGTCGAAATTCAAAAACGGCATCGCCGCGAGTCTTAACATGTCCATACAATTCAACGCTTTAGATGATTGCGGCAAAGTTGCTTTCCGCGTCGCCGCTAGTATGAACCCTTCCGTAAAGATGTGTATTTAACATTCACTGTGCGAAGTCTCGGCGGCGGAAAATTGCAAGTATGTCGCCAGCCTTAGGTCTAAAAAAATGTTAATCCTAAGCAAACAGTGGTGCTTTAGTTTCTCAAATGAGGGAGTAACGTGTACGTCTTAGTTCTTGCAGTGCAAACAATTATTATTAATTTAAGAATATCACGTAAGGACGTAATAATAGTATATTACGTAACGTGTGTTGTAAGAAGCATTTTATGCACGAATGGAAAAGTTACGCACGAAGCCGCGTAGCTTCTACTTGTATTAATAATACTTTAACATCAACAATAAAATATTTTTAATAATTTTATTGTATAACATTTAATTACATAATATTAGTTATTAGTTATTGTTTATAGTAACAGTACAGTTGTTAAATACAAACGGTAAATCGGTTCTTTTGCTTGTTGAAGCGTAAGAAAGATTTACATTTTTAGCGGTGTTTAGTAAATTTTCATTTTCATCACTATTACTTGTACCTGTTATAGCAGATGCTATTTTAGACGAATTGTTTGTTTGCTTATTTAGGGAATTATCCACATAGCCTTCAGGTACGGTCGATGACTGCCATCCGCCGTGTCTTTTTAAATCTAATAGATCGCCACCCGCGTCAACAAGAATAGTCGCAAACGAGCGCCGGAAACAGTGTCCTGTATAAGCTGCTGCGTGTGGTAGTCCCAAGTATATAGCAATTTGTTTTGTACGTTCCCTATTTTATTAATACCAACACACTGCATTTTACCTTCATAAATAAATATTTATCATCTGGTACATTTTCTAGGAAATTATTAATATTCTCGTTTGTTAAAATTTGAGATTTTTTGGGTTTAAATCCGTCAGATTTTCTTTTAAGTAGGGCTTGTAATTTGGAATAGCTTGCAATGTTTATATTATGATTTATGTTAATTGGGGTCCTCAACATAGAGTAAAAACACCAAAGTGAAGAAGGCTTCATATTATCTTGTTGGAAATATGCCATCATAACATTTTCGGAAAATGAGTTCACGCCGTTTTTTAACCTCAAATCCATGAATCTTTAGTACATATTTTTGTACAGACTCTCAGATTTCGCCGGAAATAAGTTGCTTTTGGCTATTTCTGAGATTTTGGTAATATCTATCCGACTGTCACTCGACATTTTTTTAATTGAACAGAACTTTACACACACAAAAATCAGTTTTAAGGTTAATAAAATGCGAAGTTTATTGACAGTTCTTGATATTCGTTCGCAAATCTCTATCGCGGCCTACTTAGTTTTGATGGTTTGATGGCTTATACTATATGCATGTTTACTATTATGATACATCCAGACAGCTAAAAGAAGCGGGTTGAAGGAAACGGAACAAATAATTATATAATTCCAAATAATTCTTAATATTAAATTCTATATCTAATAAATGTTATCTACCATTTATATATAGAATAAAATTCAACGTCTAATATGTAAATAATCAATTTTAAATAAAATGGCAACGTCTATTGACAGTTGCTAAATGGTTGCTAGGGAAGCTGTGCGATTTATTTTACAGCTGTACGTTTTCTTTTACCGTGCGTTATAGACATCTTACATTGATTGTGGACTGTGTGTTTTTGACTATTTACAGTAATGGTTGTAGGTAAAATCTATTTATTACATAGCGCATACTTTTTACCTACGCCACCAGTAGTCTTTTATGTGCATTAGCAAAAATTTGAACTAAACTAAGGAACACTACATTTCTATTTCGAAATATTTACTTTTTGTTTAATCACAGATTTCTATAAACTAATTAAGCACATTGCGTGATTATTCCGTATACACGAAAAAAGTCAATAAGATTCGGTAGTTTGAGAATAAATGGCGGGAGTTCATTTAAAAAATCAGGAGGCTCCCACCTAAATCAGGAGGATTGGCAAACCTAATTGCGGATGAATGTAGGGCAAGACAGATTCGTATATGGTAAATTGACAAAATAAGTACAAACATATCTGTACGCGGTTTACCAATTAAATAAATAGTTAAAACACGCGTTTACAAAACATTATAATATAACTAAACCGGTCAGCTCAATTTGTGCAATTTTATACCTGTAAATGTCTCCGCCTTTCTTCATCACTATCCATATCTAGAAGCTCATCTATATCTACTTCTACTTCATCATTTACATCACCGACCGTTTGCTGAAATAGAACAAAAAACAATTAATTATGTTAATCATACACTAAAACGTGTCTACAATATAACCGAAAAAAAAGTACAAGAAATAAGATTAATGAATAACGCTTTGACCAGCATGTAACGCTTATTCACTTCCCTCTTTATTTTTTAATAATGTGAATACAATTATGAATTAAACAATGGTTTTTGTTAAAGAAAATAGAAACTGAATATTGCTTATTCATTATACTATCTCAAGTTTTTGTCTGTTCTCATCATTTCACTTAACATTTTTTATAACTAATTTAATTACTTTATCAGATCTACAGTAGTAGGTAAGTTAATTACAGGTTTCTTAAAAAGTGTATAATAATTACAGGGAAATAATAATATACCCATAATGGATGAGAAATCTATTTATGCATTGTTATTTTGCAGTGTCAGGGTAATGTATTTTCTACTACTGAAGTGTTTTATAAACAATTTAATCAATGTTATACTCTAAATGGAATAAAGTCTGTAAAGAGGTGAAGTCCGGGAGAAAAGTCATGATAGGCATTCTTTATGATTGTTTCCAGCGCTCAATCTGGGGGTTACAGTTTCTCCACATATCCACCCCCGGAGGTGAAGCCACCACTAACTTTTTTTTTCAAATATAAGGGTAGGTCAAGTGATACACCGTGTGAAAGCTTGTATTAAGAGGAATACAACGCAATCTTTATTTTCTCAAAATTTTAAACATTATTTTGTTGAACAAAATCAAAAATAAACAAATAAACGCGGTCTCTTAGCAAAGGAAGTTTCATTTGAGAACTTTCTTAAACTAAACTACGATTTAACGACTTCTCTGCAAAAAAAATCTTTTCTTATGGGGTACACTCATAACTTCAAAGATGTCCAAAATTGTCCCTTTCTTTCTTGACAAAGACCCAATCGTTTTGAAACATGTCTTGTGGAATATTTCTGATTTCTGCAGTAATTATGTTCCTCAGATACTGAAGGTCGGTCGGTAATGTAGCATAAACCTTACTCTTCAAATATCCCCATAAAAAAAGTCAAGGGGATTAAGATCCGGAGATCGTGGTGGCCATTCAAGTGCACCTCTTTGACCAATCCATCTATTTGGAAAAATTTGATTTGAATAGTTCCGTACTGGCAATGCATAGTGCGGCGGAGCGCCATCTTGCTGAAACCAAATTCTCTCATCCAAGTCAGTTAGATTGTTATTTGGAAATAGAGCCTTAAATATGGGAGGAAGTCATCCGTGAGCACAGAATGATGTAACTACCCACCCTGCAAAGAGAAAAGAGAATCACTTCTAACTGTATGTGACCATGGTCAATGAAGTCCATCATTCGTTCACAAAACTCAATTCGTCGGTTTAGATCTTCATCAGTCAATTCTTGTAGCATATGCATCTTGTAGTTTTTAAAACCTTTAAAACAGTTCTATGACTGACCTCATTATCGCGCGCTAATTGCCGTAACGAAATGATGGGGTTTTCTTAAATAGCCAACACAACGCTCAGCTATAGCGCCATTTTATTTTGCTAATTGTACCTTGAGAAAGCCGCGATAAATCGGAATGATTTGCTTGAAATAATTCGCTACCTCAGCTTGAGTGCGACTTCGGTCACCATATCCGATCATCATTAATATCTCAATGCGAACGGCTTCGGTTAAATAAACCATCCTAAGTAATTTGCTACGATGTGAAGATATGAAAACTACACTAGAGGAATTATTTACTTAAATAATCGAACAAAAAAAATACAAGGAACAGACAATATTGGAATTTACTAATGTGGACGCTAGCAAATCAAGCAGGTAACTAAAATCGAGACTAAAACACAGAAGATTAAGAACGTTTTTCATCAACGATAAGACCTGGCTTGCTGAGATAATAAATGCACGTTATCAATACGGCACATTTTTATCTACCGACCATTCAAGCATTGTCGAAATTAAAAAGTATTTAGTGAGTGTAAGAAACACAGAAGATAAAGATTTTTTCAACGAAAAGATCATCCTTGTTGCGATAATAAATGCATGTTATCGCTATGGTACATTTTTACCTACCGACATTTCAATCATTTTCGAAATTAAATACCATTGCGCCAGAAAAAGTTGTTCATTTAGGTTTTTTCACTTTATTTTTCAAATGCCCGAGAAAATAAATACTGCATTGTATTCCTCTTAATACAAGCTTTCACACGGTGTATCATTTGACCTATCCTTACATTTGGAAAAAATAAGTTAGGGATGGCTTCACCCCCGGGGGTCGATATATGGAGAAACTGTAACCCCCAGATTGAGGGCTGGAAACAATTATAAAGAATGCCTATCATGATTTTTCTCCCGGACTTCACCCCTTTGAGTTACAGAATTTATTCCACTTAGAGAATCCACCCTGTGTATAGAAACAAATTTGTATTAGTTGAAAAGTTTTAAGTTCGTAACTTCAATTTTGTTTTCTTATATACGTACGTATAAAGAGAAAAGCTATGTAATCGGTTTAAATTTTCAAACACTTTTTTTTTATCTTTCTCGACGTTTTGTGGCCTAAGCAATAATAAAAACACATTTTTAGAAAAGAAAATCTCGTGTCTGATTGTGTGTCTGTGTGTGAGTGTGCGCGATATCTTTTGAAACAATAAATCTACCGATAAAAAACAAGTTTCTTTGTCAAAATGGCGGATCAAAAATGGGGGATTATCGTGTTTAAGATCCGATATGACTAAAATTCAGGTATTGTGGGCTAATGATCAATTTTGAAACTTTGTAAAACATTATCTAAATAAAAAAATTTTAAAAACTGCCAGTGGTGCATCGTTTTTAGGGTGAAAGTCGCTAAGAATAAAACTTTGTCAAAATTAAAAAATGCAAAATAACGGATCAAAAATGGCGAAATATCGTGTTTAAAAACTGATATGACTCAAATTCAGGTACTGTGGGTTTTGAAGATATTATTTACATACAGGGTGATCAACTTATACTCCGGAGTTCGATAACTCCGTTACCTTGAGAGTTACGAAAAAAAGGTTTTTAACAAAACCAGACTATCACGAAATTATTTTGCCCATGAGAGATTAGCCCTTAACTGTTTATTTTAAATAATATAGGGTGACGATTTCATTATGATTTTCACATAAAAATGGCCATATCTTTAAAAGTACCCTGTAAAACCTAGTAAAAATCTTTATCATTGGAATAGGAAAAATGAGCCTAATTGAAATTTGACATAACATACAGGGTGTTCCATTAAAAAAACATAAATTTGATATGCTGTGCTTGATGAAATACCTTGTATATTATTAAATAATTTTAAAATATGCGGCTTGACTATATAAATATCTTTTATTTAAAACTTTTTTTTCTTAACTCTCAAGGTAACGGTGTTATCGAAAGCCAGAGTATAAGTTGATCACCCTGTACATATATGAGAAAGCATTATGGCAGATAATTTGGCAGCGGTTTTTAGATACTTTTTGTTGGATTAAATCCAGGAATAATGAATTCCATGTCATTCCTGTCAGCATTTTTATAAATCAAATAATAAATAAATATAGTCGAACCTCGCTAACTCGAACCTCGTTAACTCGAAAATCTCTTTTATTCATTCTCTATAATTCTCTATAAGTACGAAAAAAAAGGAGATTAACTCGAAGTATTTTTAATCGTATTACGCCTGCCTCTATGACTCGAATTGTTTCGAGATATAGAGGTCAACTTTATAAATTGACACCTATATCTAAAGTTTGCTTAATAAACCCACTATAACTCGAAGTAAAAAAAAAATCTGCAACAGTTTCCTTTTCCTTTTTTCTTCTTTGTTCTGTCCATTCACTAAAATTCTGACGAAACTCTATAAGTCGAATTTTTTTCCGGACCTCTATAACTCGAAAACGTGTTAACTCGAAACACTTGATTACTCGAATTATTCCCTATTGCTTGGGGTTCGAGTTAGCGAGGTTCGACTATAATTAAAGTTGATTATCAAAAACACAATGTTCGGTAATTTTATAAAATAAACCATATTTGTTTGAGTACGATACGATAACCGTACAAGCGAATAAAACCTGTCCTACATAAGAATGATAACCTTAAAAGTTTTTATTTTCGATAGACAAATATTAGAATTAGTACAGAAATTTTAAGTATTTTAACACCAAAGATATACATCTACAAACACTAATTTCCAGCAAAAAAAAGGAATGATAAAACATTTTACGTAAGTCAAAACAATTTAAGACTCCTATGTAGTTACAATTTTACATGCAAAATATACAATAGTTTTTTTGTAGTTTATTATTTCTGGGTACTATTTATTTTCATGCGTAATAGAAAATTTGTGTTAATCTTGGAGATGATATAATAATAAGACGAGACACATTTTCAGTATTTCGTAATCTGATTTTACATTTAAAATTTGGGAATATCACAATCCATATCTTAAAATAGTTACCAGATGTGAACGTGCTATTGCCCGACAAGAAAACCTGTAGTCGATACAAAATTTACGTTCTGTTAGGTTGCGTGTACGTGTTTGCATTATATCGCGCATCTACACTCCATTGACTCTTACTTTCAGCTTGACATTGTTCTCAAATTACGTGTATGTTCATGGTACGGTTTAAGTTTATTTTTAGCGATGATTAATAACTAGATCTTTAACAGACTAAATATTATACGGACTAAGGATAACAATGAAATATTTACAATCAAAAAACAAATTTAACAAAATTTAATTGCTTTGTAATATAGACACAAAGTATTAAAAGACTGTAAGAAAGTGATAAAAGCAATCACAGTTAAAAACCTACACATACCAATCAAAGATTTAGTAGAAATACTATATAACAATATGTTACTTTAAGAGCAGTAATTACACACAGAATGTTGTATTTTAAAACTTTTTCTATCTTCGCAAATACTGTATTTTTTACTTCAATGCTTTGCAAATGTGTCCGTAATACATTGCGACATGACAACGCTAGCGTTGCTAAGTGGAATCTGACGATTTTCTAGTAATTTTTTATATTTTTTAAAATGTACGTATCCATATAGTTACATATTTTCTCATGGTCGTAATTACATTTTCGTGCTCTCATTTTTATAATTTTCGATTATTTGAACAGTCCGTCGCTCAGGTTACTCTTGTGATGAAGCCCGGTTGGTGTAATGACAAATATTCGCAGGTGTAACTATGACTAGCAAAAATTCAATGTTGTTGTAAAAAGTGTATGTATACATATGATCCCCTATAATTTGACAATCGAAAGAAAGAGGCTCAGACCGAGTGGTCGAAAAGACGGCTCAACAAGTAATTTACAATATCGTCAGAAGTGAAGAAAAAGTGTTAAGAGTGTGAATGTGTGAGAGTGTGAAAGTGAGTGTGAGAGTGTGAAAGTGTGAGAGTGTGAAAGTGTGAGAGCGAGGTGTGTGTGGTGTGTCCGTGTCCGCGTGTGCGTTCGCGTAGGCGTGTGCGTCCGGGTCCACATGTGCGTTCGCGTGTGCGTCTGTGTCTACGTCCGCGTCCCGTCTCGTCTTGTCTCGTGTGCATGTGTATACCTGTGCGTATGCGTGAGCGTGTACGTGTGCGTGTGCGTTTTAACTGTACGTGTACGTGCGCGTGTGCGTGGCTTGTGTGTGCGTCTGCGCGCGCGCGTGTGTGTACGTGTGTGTGTACGTGTGTGTGTGCGTGTGTGCGTGCGAAAAAATCGTCTCAAATGGTCAGAAATGCCTGAACACGTGTAATAAGATAAGATAAATAAACTTCGTACATTATGCGTCTTGAACCCGAGACGCCGGGATATCAACCAAACGGGCTACCACTGCGCTACCGGAGAAATTCACGAACAAACTAGATATTCAATTTTAGGATGGTTCACGTAAAGACGTACCGGTTTGCTACGTAGTTATATACTCTATAATAGTCGAAATCTGGAATTCCATTTTGACCGGACAGATTTCGCTCAAAAGTTCACCATTCCGTCTACTCATGGATCCGAACCTGGGTACCACATTTCATGACAATCAAGTTATCTTTGTGGACGCTATCGCGCTGGAACATATACAGACAGACAGACAGACATACATTTTGAAACTTTCATATTTGAACTTCTTTTTTTCCAACTTACGGTAAAGCAATTTTTAAGTATGGTAGCTCATTTTAAAGGAAATTTAATACTCTTTAACAATACGCTAGGATCTGTTTTCTATTTTGCGATAATTCACAACAACTAAAGTGCTGCACTCGAAATTTTGCCGACCGATTACAATACCTCCCAATACTTTCGTATTGTGAGGTAAAAAAGGAGGGATGTATTTTTAGATAAGTACCAATAAACCAAAGCGTTTTTGAAGTCCCAAAATGAGATGAGAGTGGTGGTTAAGAAGTAACACAACTGTTGTAATTCATAAAACTGAATACCATGAAAGAATTCAACAATTAATATTAAATGATAAAACTTATCTCAAAATACCGAAAGATCCAACTTTAAAAATACAGTTTCAGCCCAACAAAATAATTAAATAGATATATGAGTTAGGGAAGATTGACGAAACCAAATTTAAAAAAGTAGTAATTGGTAACTACTTGGCTCGAAAACTTTATGGGTTACCAAAATTACATAAGGAGGATTAACCCATTACGACCTATAGTAATAACATTTTAATATCAAAAATTAAAAAAAACTGTCTAATTATTTAGAAAACACTTAAATTTAGGTATAGGAAACCTAAACGCCAATTGAAACAAAATTCAAATCTAAATCGACTGCATTAATAACATACAGAGTGTTTTATGTAAAAATATTGACTTATTTATATACGTTTAAAGTTTTATAAGATGGAGGCATGTTTACAAAAACTGTGCCTAAAAATTAATAATTAATCGTACTATCTTGTACAGCAAAGTTTACTTATTATCTATGCAAAATTTCAAAATATTGATATTTGGATTTTAATATCAAACGGTTACTGACAAAATTTTTCATTTAATAATTTATATCTTTAAAAACATAAATTAAACAAATTAAACGTAAAATACACACAATCTAAAAAAAATTAAAAAACGTATTATTCTATTTACGAAAAGAAAGATGGCGTCTACTCCCGATATAATCAAAAGTGCCACTTTCTTGCAAATATTTTTATTTAGTAGGTCTTTTGACACCATGTCGAACCCTAAGTTTTCTGAATCGTATATTTTTTCTTTTTCCGTAAACTTCTAATACACGGTCAAAAAAATTACCCTATATATATATATATATATATATATATATATATATATATATATATACTCTACACTTAATAATAAATACGTAAAGTGGCATTTACTACAAATAACGTTGATTCAAACGTAGTGTCTAGCGAGCGTAACGTTTTGGCCCACCATATAACAGGTTAATTACAATGACTAAGTACATGTAATATATGGACAACAGAAGTTCAACAAACCATTCGAAGCTCTAGTTAACGACGTCCTTGAACCCACACATTTCCATACAATCTTTATTGCTTTTCTATTAAAAACGAAGGCATACAAACATTACACACAGTACGTGTGTCCGTGTTACTCATCGTCAGTCTACGTTTTTTTTTGTACTGTTTAGTATATTTTACTTGTTTTATGTTATTAACACAAGATTTTTATACGGAGAGGTCAATGCCATTAACAACTCATGGTGCTAATTTTTAAAAATGCTAAAGACTAGTAAACCCTATTATTTACTCGGTACTACAACTTTTAACTAAAGCACAAAATATTTAGCAATAATTAAAAATAATGTAATTGCTAGAGGTTTGATAGTTCAAGATGACTAAACGAATGACTAGGTGGGTGACTAAATCCTCGCACGGTAAAAGAGAAACAAAATAAAGACTTGTTGAATAACGACAGTGACTTATACAACGGAATAGTTTTCTGTGTTTATACCATGAGAAACTGCATTTTTTCGTATGACGCATCGAATGTTTAAATGCTTAAAATGTATAAAAAGAAAGAGTTAAGAAGTTTTAGTGTACCATTATTCTATTTCATAACACCTAAAAAATAAACATTAAAAATTACTGAAATGGAAAAGAATTTTATTTTGCCGTTATATTTTTAAAAGAATGCATTTATTTTCTTAGTAAAAGTTTTCTTGGCAATTAGTAAAATGGATCAGATTGTTCACCTTTTGCTTTTATATGTATTAACTATTATATAACTAAAACTTTATACGTAACTACTTTGATGATATTTACATAATTTAAAAGTTAACAAAAAAACCAGCCTAGACAAAAAAATTTTCTCACAACAAGCACGGTTATAGGATGTTTGTTGTGTTAATAAACGCAATAAATAAGAGACTGTTTATTGAACAACAGTCTTGAACAAAAGTCGTGTACAAGTAAGATATGAAATATTTGAAAATAAGTAACAAGCAATGATCAGTTAAATCTAAGAAATGACGAAAAATAAAAGTGTAAAAATAAGGAAACTTTACTTAAATACTCAAAAATAACATAAATGAAATCTGATACTGGAAAAGCAAAATACATAATGTGAACATCATTTTAATGGATTCCAATTGTGCTCTTCAACTTACATCGAATGGCGGTAAACAAAGGAACAAGGATGAGGATGTGCCGATGTGTAATGTCGATGTGTGACGTCATCTATTTTAGATAAGAAAAATAAAACTACTGGAACCTAATATAACTTTGTTTACCGCCTCATCATCGAATTAGATATAAACAGATTTAATCGGTTGGTACATTGCAAATGGTAATTGTATATTAGCCGTCCACTTCTAATACAATCACTTACGAAGCGTTGATTTCTACGTAATGTTTGCTTACTAAAGTAAGACGCTGAATTACGCTAAAGCTAATCAAATTTGCTTTACCAATATACAACCAATCGCATGTTGTACATCGGCATTCGTAACCAAAAAAACAAGTAAAAATGCTTAAGTGATTGGGTTAATCCAAGAGTAGACAGTTAAAATTAACCTAGCCTATTATTAAATACAACTGTCAATTAATTATAAATGCTTATCTTTTAGGTTTATAAATAGTATACTTTAAAAATTATTATGCAAACTCATTTTAAAAAAGATATAAGAGTATTAAGAAGGAATGGTTTATATCCATTTAGGCCCCAAAAAGTGACAGTTTTACATGAGGGAGATAGAGAGCTTCGGATTAATTTTTATAGATAGTTATTGGATAACATAAACAATGGTCCACATTTTGTAGAAAATATTATGTTTACTGATGAGTGTACATTTACCCAGACAGGGAGTACAAATACTGATAACTTGCATGAATGGAGAGATGAAAACCCTCATTTAACACGTAAAAAATGTCACCAAAGCCGATGGTCAATAAACATTTGGGCTGGATTATTAAATAATAATGTAATCGGTCCAACCATTCTGGTATACAAATAAGAAATTTATTAAATCATACTTTCCCCTGCTGGATTGGAAGAGGTGGACCCGTGCTATGGGCTCCTAGATCTCCAGATCTAAATTCTTTAAGATTTTTTTTCTGGGGCTTCTTGAAAGAAAAGGTTCATTTCACACATGTTGGGAGCCCGGAAGATGTAGTAGGTCGTATTCACGCTGAAGTGACATTAATAACATGCTACAGAGGGTTCGTGATTTAATGATAAATCGTGCAAATGTTTGCATTGAAGTTGGAGGCGATTTGTTTGAACACCTTTTTTAAATTAATATCTTGTTTTATAATAATTATTTGTTTTTGTAATCAAGTTTAAAGATTTAAATATTTTTGTTTGTTATCAATAACTCTGTAACCAAAGACAAAACGCAAACTTTTAATCTTTCAATTTAATTAATTTGTTTTAGCCACCCTACTCATATTCGGAAAGGACGGGCGTCAATTTTGAGACACCCTGTATACATTTATATATATATATATATATATATATATATATATATATATATATATATATATATATATATATATATATATATATATATTGTAAAGGGATAATGCTGGGATTTCCTAGTTCCAGTAGGCATACAGGTAAAAAGCCAAAATGTGATAATATTTATTACTATTTTTATATATTTCGGTTAAAAATTTTAACCTTCATCAGAAAAACGTAATTAAATGGAAAATTACTGGTGAACAAATTAATTGATTGACGTGAGTGACATAATTGTGAATGGGATATATATATATATATATATATATATATATATATATATATATATATATATATATATATATATATATATTCGCCTCAATAGCCGTACACGCGGTGATCATGCCGCTATATGTGTATGAGGAAAGCCCCAGAAAAAACCTCACATAAGGGAATCGATCCCATTACCTTCCGAATGCTAAGCAGATTGTGTTACCACAGATCCAACTAGCTCGGTTTGAAACGTATACATTTTGTATCATTTAAGTTGAAAAATACGATTTAGAAAACTAAAAGGTAAGTATTTATAATTGTATTAACTTAAATGGCGAAAAATTTATATTGTTTTTTCATATTACAGTTAATTAAGATTAAAAAAACAGTGCATTTATCCGGTACACAGTAATCCCCACATTTTTTTACTGCCTGCGCTAATGATTACCAAGTTATTATTTTTTAAATAAGCATTCATTTTTGGTTATTTTCGGTCCCTTATAAAATTTCGATAAAGGCTTGATTTTAGAGAAAAATATTCATTCTTGACTGCTGCCTGCTGCTGTTTACGATAAAAGAAGGCTTCCGGTTTACGAATTTTAATAATTTTTAACACTATCCAGCAACAAAATGATAAAAAAGTAGGTATGAAAGTATAAAAAAAGAGTCTCGCAAAAAATAACTATTTCAAAAATCATTGCCTCACCAAAATATGTGACCAAGTACATATCTCACCTTTTCTGTACCTCAGTAGTAGTGAATAAACAATAAAATAAAGTATCATTTTCCAGTCTTATTAACAATCTACAATTATCATTTTCTAAAACTCCCAGTAACAAGCCACGAATATGGTTCTTCTGTATCATAATTAAAATACTTAGCTATTGTAGGTTTTTAATGGTGTATTTTTGTATTTATATTTTATGTAAATCTATACGTTTCGATAACAATTACAGTTATCGTCCTCAGCAGTGCTTTAAGAATTTTTTAAATTGTTAAAATAAATTTATGAAATACGAAAAATATGCGTTTTCATATTTTTGTTACCGCCAATACTGAAATTCCTATATTGAATAAATCAGAGGTAAATAACTTTAATTTTATTAGATAATAATAGTACAAACTGCACTTTTATAAAATATATTGGTAGATATGATATATTATATTTAGAATTTACATCAATTCTCATACATAAAGACAAAATTTATATCGATTGGGGCTTGTATCTCGATAGCACAATTGGTTAGTACGGTGCTCTAGCAAAGTACAGGTCCTAGGTTCAAATCCTACTCGAGGTAAACTTTTTATTTATGTATTTGATAAAATTTATATCAACTCATTGAAACATTAAAATAAGAATATCTGGTCTGGAACACTACACGACCTTCCAACCTACAAAATAGAAATTAAAAGAAATGTAATAAATTTAATAACAATTTATGCAACCTCTTTTTTATACGTTCATAACGAAAACAGGCAACATTGTGGAAACAAAATAGTATATTACATAGTAAGGGTGGTAAGTAGCCTATTAAGCACTCTATGCACGAGTGCGAAATTGGAATTACCACCCGAGTTGTGTACTATGTTTTTTCTACTCCTATAGAGTATAAGAACAGTGACGTACGAGTATTACGTAACTACCACTCATTAAGATTCTTATGCCTTTTGAACGTTTTATACAAGTATCTAAAATTGTAATGATCCTATAAAAATAAATTATAGTATAAATGTATTACAAGATTGTATAGTTTACTTCAATTACCACGTTAAGACATCGAAAAATTCGAACTGAAATAAATAGAATTAGTTGACGCCACTGGTTTTATTAGTTGCCTTGGAATTAAACAAATTAATCTCACTTTTTGTATAGTTAACGATGAGATAAAGTTTTATTTTATTAACAGAAGTTATTACTCTAAAGTAATAATAAACTTAAATGTACTACAAACTATAATTTAATGGTGGTATTGATATATTTTTGTATCTAAATTTTGAGATTTATTGAAAAATTTTTCAGTTTACGATAAGGGACTATGTTTTTTAACACTGAAGTAAATGGCTTAGATACATATATGGGTTTTAAAGTTGACAGACTGCTTTCAATATATTCTATGTACTAAATTGTAGTGGCAGTTGCGGCTTTACACACAATTGTCAATTCAGCCTTCTGCTACGTTTTATGACTGTGCTGTTTAAATCAGCTGCTTACCACCCCATCGATTAGAATATAGATGGAAGTAATACCACAATTTTACATTACAATTAAAAATATGTTTAATACGCCTTATATAATACCATGAATATCATACTTACCTCATTATGAAATTATTAACATATTTAAAGTTAGTTTTATTTCAATATAACAGAAAGTTACAGAAACAACGTATAATAAATAACATTGTAAATAATAATGCACCAAAAGCAGTTAGATTCTTATTTAAATTGTTTTCAAAATAACTAAAGTCATAAGCTATATTATATTGTTAAACTAATAGATATATAGAATAAAGTTTGTTGTAACATATTGCTGGATTAAATCGTATCCAAAGTTAAGATCTAGTAACTTATTCTTTATGTACTAAATATACATGCCTTCAACTACAACGGAAAGCTTATTTTCAAATATAATATTTAATCTGGAATATAAGTTTCCGTTTTATATACACACAATTGGCAAATTGTACAAACTATCATTAATTCACTAAAATTTTTCATCTACTAAATGTAGAATCAAATAATCTCTTGCACCATCGATAAACTGTATTTCTGATGTTATTTCGTTACGTCCTTCACTTCTCTAAAATGAAAACTATAATTTAGTGGACTCACAATATGTTCTTACACGGTGTTTAAAAATTTCTTTAATAACATTATCTATACATGTTTACCTAAATTCACATTTAAAAACACCATAAAGATGAGGTGGATCTAGATGAATAGAACAAATGGGCTTGAGCTCCTAATAATAATATAAATAAGAAAATACAACCAATATAGTGTATAAGTGCTCTATACTTCAAAACTACATTAAGAAGTGTATCCATTTTACAAAATGTTAATCATTACCATACAATTATATGTAATACATTTTTGACATTAAAATTCATACCAAAACAATACATTGAGGTTAACTTAGTGAAACTAACCATTAGAATATTATTCTAAGGAAACTAAACTACTTCAGGGTTACCAAATTAATAATTTTTAACTGTACGTAATATATATATATATATATATATATATATATATATATTACGTAACGGATAATTTAGACATATAGTACAGTTTCGTTATTAGTGTGTTACGTATATAGGAGTAGAAAAACAATAATTTATACCACAATGCCGTTTAAACCTTCATGTCAGATACAGATTTAATGGACATAAATATATGTTAATCTCTTAAGATCTCATGTTCCCAAATAGGAACACTGGAAACAAATGCATAAAATTAACTGAAAAAACTCAACTGTGCTACGCTTTCTCTTAGTACACCCCTGGTTGCTAGTCGATTCAAGGAATACCAGACATTTGACAGTATTCTGGCGCCATCCACGAACCATTAGTTGAAACAAATGTACACATTTCATCATTTCTAATCAGTCGTCACGTGTGTAATTTACAACTCGTGTTTTTCGTATTTTTCTATCAAGATTAATCGGAAATAAAATTCAGGTAAGTTGGTTAGTTGTAAAATAACCGTTTCAAGCTAAGATTGAGAATACTATTCCTTTATTTTGGTTTTCATGTCAGAAAGTATCAATGTTCCAAATTAGGAACAACAGTCATTAGGGAAAAATTAATAAGTTCCTTATGTGGAAAATTGAGCACTTCAAGTAGTTATAGACCGTCATTGAATTTTTTGTTTCGGTAAAGTTATGGATAATTTATCCCCGGCGGTAGCGAAGATGAAAATCTAAGCGACTCAG
This sequence comes from Vesta saturnalis, assembly GCA_036346205.1. Classification (NCBI taxonomy): domain Eukaryota; kingdom Metazoa; phylum Arthropoda; class Insecta; order Coleoptera; family Lampyridae; genus Vesta; species Vesta saturnalis. The sequence continues at coordinate 6,477,656 of JARFJB010000001.1, forward strand.
ATGATGATTTTATACCTAACCGAGGCACCGAAGATGATGTGTCTAGTGATGATAAGCGTCCAGTGATGACGAGGAGTCGATGATTTTATACCTAACCGAGGCACCGAAGATGATATGTCTAGTGATGACGAGGTGTCCAGTGATGACGAGGAGTCTAGCGATGAAGGACATATTTCAGAAGATGACGAATCACTAACAAAATTGTCTGCTAAGAAGAAACCCAAGTATAAGTGGACTGAAATGAGAGGAGATCAAGACAATTTATCTCATTCACAAGACGCAGAAGAAGAGCCGGAGGTAGGGAGACCCATTCATTATTTTGAGAAGTTTTTTCAAACGATTATTAGATTTGATGGTAGAATAGACCATTTTATATGCTTGTCAGGTTGATTCTGTTAACCTTTCAATCTCAAACGATCAGAATTGAGAATTGTTATTGTGTTTCGTGCGATAGTGGTGGCCTAATCCATAACTTTGAAGTTTATACTGAAAAGATGCCACCAGCATTTGGAAAAGCAGATGTAGGTGACAGTGGAAATATAGTACTTCACCTTGCGTCTATTATTAAAAAAAAAAACAAAGTAAGTTGTTATTTTTTGACAATTGCTTCACTTCTTTGCTATTACTTACCATCTTGCATAAAGACGAAATTTATTGTTTGGGTACAATAAGAAAAAATAGAATTGCTGGTCTAAAATTTACTGACGACAAAGCTATAAAAAAAGGGGCGAATATAAGACATTGTGGACGACGTAACAATAACTGCTTTGAAATGGTTTGACAATAAAAGTGCTTGTTTAGCAAGTACCTTTTTTGGATCTCAGTCAACTGATATCGTTCAACGTTCAAACAAGGGTTGACGTTCAGCACCCAAACATGATAAAAGAATAAAATCATTTCATGGGCGGAGTAGATTTGCTCGATGGACTGATGTCCTACTATAGAATAGTACTAAAAAGCCGAAAATGGAATTTGAAGATGTTTTATCACTTCATCGATTTGGTTATAGTGACGGCTTGGATACGACACAAGTTGGACATGGTACAAGCAGGATTGCAGAAAAAAGATATTCTATATTCCCTCGGTTTCCGTTGAGAGGTTGCAGGAGTTCTTTGTCATTTAGGAAACGATCTGAATTCAAGAAAAAGGGGAAGACCAAGTGGGAGTATCGCAAGAGACTCTCAGGAGAAGCGAAAGAGAAGTCAAACAAAGCCAATACCCCAATATGACCTTCGCACAGATAAAATAGGGCACTTCTCACTGGAAAAAGAACAAGGACATGACTTTGCATCAATAAGAAAAGGAATTGCTTTGTAGATTTTCATATTTAGATGTATGGACCATTGCACCAGAATTGGAACACTGTTTTTTCTTGTAATGATAAATTTTTTTTTTTGAAGTGATTAATCGATTTTTGTTACTATTACGAAAATTTTGTATATATATATATATACATATATATATATATATATATATATATATATATATATATATATATATATATATATATATATGCCCATTTCATTTATCAAATTTCAAACTAATTATCTGAAGAAGTGAAAGACATAACATTTAGTATTAAAAATAAGAGGACTCAGTGGTTTCAGTAAATTAATTAATTCTATCACTTATTCAGTAATGTAAAATGTTATCTACGTTAATTGTTCTGTTCACGATCATTAAAGAACGTTGAATAAAAAAGATAGTCTCTTTTATGTAATTTTCCCAAAGGATTTAAATTAATATCAAGTCTAAAAATAAGTCCATGAATAAAACATGAAATAAAGTAAACGCAATTTCAGTATTCTGTTATGTTGACTCGCCGTTATCATATTAAACTATAATAACCAGAAAGTTTTTTTTTTAGGAAAATTAAGTTTTGTGTCGTCTACGCAACTTAATTACAAAAAGCTTATACAGTTTAGCATTTGTCATCACCATCTGATACCAGTTGATTATCTAATTGGAATTTGTGGGCATATAATGGATCTTATATTAAGTCACATAAAATAAATGTAGATATATGAAAACGTGTATACGTTGTTTTAAAATGACCACCATAGGTATATAAAATTACTAATCTAATCATTGATTAACATATTCAAGAATAACGTACTGTAAATTGTAACGCAGCGGTATGTGTTACAAAAACATGGTAAACTTAAATTAAATTGAGAATAAAAAAAGATAGTAGATAATGTATGTATTTTGAAGCCTTTGTATGAAAATTATGTGCATCAATTATTAATTCGCAAATTAAACTTTCTACTTATTTGATCATTGCTCAATAGACAATTAATCACAATGTATACAAGTAGTCGGGCAAGTTCGTAATGAACAGGTCATCATACTTTTCAACCAATTGAACCAATTGATCAATACACGAATCAGTTAAACCTCAAATTGGATCCATTTGCAGTCTCTTGTTCAAATTATCTTTATCGTCATTCACCGCAGAGTATTAATAAAACAAAATTTTTAATTTTTGTGTAGGTAATTTATTCAATTTCAATTTGGAAGAAAAAGTAATACACATATTTTCGTAATGATTACCATAAACACGTATCATATGCATCGAGTATAACAAATTGATATTTACAGTAAACGTTTGAGTAAAATGTAAATTACATACAATACACGATGAAAATTAATTAAATGAGAAAATTGAATTAAACACGAAAAACAATTTTTTGCAATATTATTTTTTACATTTCTTTCAAAATCGTCTGTGGAAAACTAAACAAGGAATTTTAAATGAGTGTAGCAAATTCGCAAATAGACTGCTAGAATCATTATTGTACCTCAGAATGGTTATGGCTTGAATTTCCAGCATTGAAATTAGATTCATAATGTACGGTAGTGTTATATTTTTTTTTTATACTACATCAACACACTTTACATTATACCAACAGCAAAATTCGGGCAAATGTACTAAATTATTTATGAATATATGAATTTTTAACTTCTCGCCCCATGAGTAATACAGGTCACGCGTGTATAAAAGTACTATTATTTGAAAAAATTTATACAAAATAAACGTAGATAAAATTCACTACAATCACTTAGTAGCACAAGTTCACAATCATAACAAAATTTACACATAAGTCAAAACACACATATATCAGAGTCTTGTATAATCTGAAAAATGCGCTAATAGAATGTTACTTCACGTCTGAAAATTCTGTTAAATAGTCCCATTGAAGATTAAGAATAGTTCAGAACATGGATTCCTAGTACAGTGAATCATGGAGCCATTGTATAGTAGAGATGGAGTTAATAGAAGTACATATGTTACACTTCAGCAAGAAGGTCTCCAAAAGATACGATGAAGTCACCACATCACGAAGTACCATTTGGGATAAATTACAATAAAGGCTTTACGGTTTACTAAATTGAAATAAAAAAATGTTTCTCATAATTTTCAATCATGCAGATGCATATTACAGGTAGCGGACCGCGAAAATTTTATTATTGTAATAAACGTTTGTCAAATCGCCATTGTTACTACGAGAGAAAAGATAATTAGTGGATTTTTAATATCTTGATTAATACGTCGTAATTTGCTAATATTTTCAAAAGATTTTATTTAGATACTTTACGTAAGGAGTGTAGGATTGTTTGTAACTAATATGTATGTAAACACATGTTAGGGGGCGAGTGGCAGGTGCACGCTTAAAAATGCTTTACTGAAGGAGCGTAAAGAATCATTGGAATTTCTTATGCGCGCTCTTGATGGAAAAAATGTCACTAGCTTAATAAGTAATTGTGTCGGTACATACCGCGATCAAAAGATATCTTTGTTTGTAACTTGAAACTTCGAGAGAAATGTAGGGGGTTACGGACGAATGCATATTTTTAAAATTAAGATTTCGTGCAATAATTAATATAAAACTGTTCCAACGGAAATTAATATTTCTTGTTTTTTTTATTACTTTTGAAAAACGGGGGTGGTTTTTCGGAAGTAGATATAGCTAGTTTTGAAATCGAATGGGGGGCAGTTACAGTTAGAGTGTCAATCGAGCCAGATCGATTTTTGGGTTAATTAAATACCTTCATTGTAAACAGTTTGCCCTTAAAAACATTTCGTGCGTGTACATTTTCTTTTGAATTGCCCAACACTAATTTGTCTTTTCTTTCGAGTGTTAGTTGTAATGGGTGTTTCAAACATTGATCTATAAATAATAGTTACCCTTTTTGAAGTTAAACCCCATAGGTTAACGGTTTGTGTCTGTGATCAATTAAGGGAATATTTATTCTAGTGTAAGTATGTATTTTTATATAACTGAAAGCTCGCAGCAAATGATTTTTACCAGCCTAGTTAACATATTAAATACCAAACATTGTCTTACCAAGGTATCTTATTCGTACGCGGACCCATTAAGCTAAAATCTGCTAAAACAAAAAGACAGCACAGGGCCCTCTCACTCTGGTATTTGTGCGAATTAGCATTGTTGGTTGTTGGTTATATTTATAATTGTGTAGAGGTGGCTGGTGAATGGTTATAGGATACCGCTGGTTACTAATTGTAAAAGGCAATTAATTGCCAGTAGGTACACACTCCCAAGCTAGACCATTAAACATCTCCAATTTTTATTTCTATTGTTTTTATTTGTTGTATAGATAGTTTGTAGCCGGAGAAGGGAGCACGGTATTTTTTAACGCACTCAAATTTAAATATCGGTCACGATGTTAGTGATCTATTTATAACTTACCCTTGTAAGGCTTTGTTTGAATGAGTTTTTTTTTGTCAGTTTGTGTAATTAGAATTATTTGCCTGCAAGTTTCTCTTTGTATCTGTCTTATTGTAATTTGATTTATGTATTCTGTGCTTTAGTAGTCACTAAACAATTGGGTACGTCCAAATTCCTTGCCTATTTCCTTTTGTTCTTGTCTTCACGTTATTATCACCTGCAAAATTTTACTGTTGATATACTCTATATGTACCGTAATTTGCTTTATTATTTTATGTGCTTATTTACTTAAAGGTTGGCATGATTGGTTTTTAAAGGGCCACATGTTTGGTGTAACGATTTTTATTAAGATGTTTGTTTTGATTATTTATAACCGAATTGTACGTGTGAGTACATTTGTTTTTTTATTATTGTGTTTCTGTGTAACTAAACTGCTTTTTATTCATTTTCTCTTAATGTTATAATTTTGTACGCACTTTAACCTGATTTAATGGTGTTTTGTTATATATTTAACCCTTTCATTGTTTTTTTGTGTTATTTGATTTATTAATGTACTTGTGCAATTACTAATTTATGAATAAAGTGGGTTTTATTGGTGGTTTTTTCCTACAGTAGTAGATTAACGGGCTGAACCACCGATGCGCATTGCTCGTTGATTTTAATTTGAGTAGTTTAATTTCTTTACATCCTCCTCATGATGCAACACTTACCGCATCCAGCCTATCTAATTTAGATAGCACAACGTACCTACCACTAGTCCGGCCACTTCGTTTCATCAGATTTGAGGTTTGCGTGTAATTAAATATCAGACTTGTAAATAAATTCTAATGTTTTAATTATTGCCCGGAAAGTCAATGTAAGGGAAACCTCATCCAGCCTATCTAATTTAGATAGTACAACGTACCTAACACTACACGGCCACTTCGTTTGATCAGATTTGAGGTTTGTGAGTAATTAAATATCTATAAGAGTCAAAGTAAGGCAGGCAATTAATTTGAGCAATAGTGACATTATTGTCAGTCAAGTCAAGATAAATCACCTTAGCGATTGCTTTGTTCTTGAATTTGCATTATTGCAAATAAGTTCCAATTACGCTTTTCAAGATAGGGTACCTGGGGACGTTACAATATCGGTACATAATTAACTTTTGGGTGTCTGCAGCTACAAGAAACGTTTGCTTAGCATATGCGTAGCGGTATTAGGTCAGATAGAGCATTTTTTTTAAAATTTGGGTAGTAACCAACTAATCAGTTAGGGTTGCGTCTTCGGTAACCATAGTAAAAAAAAGTTAAGCGCATCAGTAGACTACATGTAGTTTCATTAAATAAGTTAGGCTCGATTTGGGTTGATAGGATTAATACGCAAAATCTGTCGTTACACACAGAACCGTGAAAGAGAAATTGGAGACAATAATAAAATTTTGTCACTGTTCTAAAATGGGTTTTTCAGTATAATACACTTTAGGCGTTCGATGTTAAATTAGATATTTTACTACATCAAGATAATCTATTTAGTGATTAGTTCATCAAAAATAATGTACACCCAGTTTCTCATATGATGGTATAAAATATTCAATTGATTTACAGCCTGAAATGTTTAAATCAATCTTTTGAAGCTTAATTTTTTAGAGTCGATTTTGGATAAAGCGGACAATGTTCGTGGTATTAAACCGTTACATGTGCAGTAATTATGCCAGTTAAAGTTTCTTCAGCGAGATTGTTATCATGTATGACATCATCAAAGAAATAAGAAAGTTTGATTTCAAAATTATTTGAAATGGAAACACTAAATGTAGGACTTATGGATTACAACTCTAATTACTTCGTGATCAATGTACTTTTTAATTAATATAATGCTCAAGCTCACTTAAAATTGTGATAACCTACACCCATCGTGGTAGATGATGATTGAATTAGACCAAGTCTACGTGTTTTCGAGATGTAATCCATCTTATTACAAAGCTGTCTGAAAACAAATTTTGCATAGCTTATCTATTCCGAGGCTGTTTAGGAACAAACAATCTCTTTATAAATGAGTTACAGTTAGGTGACAATCTGGTTTTCTTTAACAAATTTAAAATAGACAGAATTTGGTCAATCCATCAAAAAGTCAGTTCTTAATATATTGTCTTATCTGTCTCACAAAAGTTAGAAATATTATTTTTAATAATCAGTGATATATGTAAAGCTGGATGGTGACTATCTTCATCTGTAAAAGAATCGGATACTTTACCCAGAACATGATCGTATAAAATCTACATTTCTGGAATATGCATTTAGTATAGTATTAATTTGTTCAAAATCACAAAAGTTGAAATAGCATGACTTTTATTAGTATTCCTTAAATTTTTTTTATTGTATGAAAATGTAAACTTTCACCATTATTACACATATTTAAAATACTTTTTGGGTTTTCTAATGGTGTATTTATGTTTACACGAATCTAAACGTTTCGATAACACTTACAGTTATGGTCCTCATTAGTAATAAAATCCATTAGAAATGTTTAAGATGTTAAAACAAATTTTTGAAATATGAAAATTGAGAACGCCAACATAAGCCTGCTATTAATATAATAGTTTAATAAACGTATAAAGCCAACTATGGGATACAATTGTAACAAAGATTATTTTAAAGTAAGTATTATATTTAGTTAACTTTCTTTATTTACGTAATTGCTGGAAATATTGAAAACTAGGAGAATTTGTATTAGAACATGATGCTGATGATTGAGCAATGGGAAGTCGATGTGATGTTAGTGAATATGAATGACTGCATCGGTTGATTTGCAGGTGGTGGTGAATATGCAATATAAATAGTTGGTTCTGAATCTTTCGAACAGGTTGATGTTTGTGATGGTGTAGATAGGGCTGATGAACTTCTTTCATTACCGTCGATTTCTGACATTTCTAATACAGCTTTTCGAATTATTCGTTTCAATTTTCTTCTATTATGGTCAGATTGCAAATATCTAAGTTCATAAGTGACATATTCTCCAAATATATTAAACTCATCAGAGGGTTTCTTTAATTCAGCCATTGCTTTTTCCATAGCATCATTTTCAGTGCAAGTACGTTTTTTTTAAACACATTTCTTATCCTCAGCATTGGGTGTTGTCTTAATTGGCTCTTCGAAATATCTAGTTGCAGCGTTTTGTGGTACATCATACAAATTAAATGATAACAAAATATTGCCCAATACAGAAGAAGAATGGAAGGTACATGCAAAGCAGTTTAAGAAAAAATAGAACTTCCCTCATCGTGTTGGGGCATTAGACGAGAAGCACATTGTTACACAAGCACCTCCTGGTAGTGAAAGTTTTTACTACAATTATAAAGGAACACATAACATTGTTCTTATGGTACTTGCTGACACAAATTATTAAATTAAATATGCCAATATTGGTGCTAATGGAAGAATATCGGATGGAGGAGTTTTTAATGATTCTGGATTATCAACAGCCTTGAAAGAAAATTCCTTAAATTTCCCCTTCCACAGTCATTATCTGGGCGCACTTAGCAAGTACGATATGTAGTCGTCGCCGATGACGCTTTTATACTTAAACCATATTTAATGAAACCGTATTCATTTAGAAATCAACCCGGTATTAATCGTATTTATAATTATCGTCTTTCAAGGGCAAGACGAATAGTTGAAAATCTATTTGGAATAATTGCGACTAGGTTTCGAATTTTAAGAAGCCCAATTCCACTTGCATCCGAAAAAGTAAAAACAACTGTAACAACAATATGTGTCCTCCACAATTTTCTTATGTCTCGTAAAACATCTACTAATAAATATGCGGCGACGGGCACTTTTGATTGTGAAACTGAAGAAAATGGCAACTGGCGCAATGAACGACTGTCAAGAGAAAATCTCTTACCACTCCAGAATGAAATTGTTCACAATTACTCAGCAACGGCTAAAGAAATCCGAGAAGAATTTCTTGATTATTACGTTTCGGCCGAAGGTGAAGTCTCTTGACAGTATAAACATGTTTAGAATTTTAATTTAAACAGCTCTTCACCCGTTTCGCACGCTATATTGTTTACTTGTAAAAATAAAACAATTTCCGCTGAATTTCGCCCTCGATCCTGTCCAATTTTTCAGCTATAAATTTTAATGCTTTTTGTTTTTTAACTCTATCCTTGTAAATTTTTGATTTTATTTGCCACAACTCCGGATATCCTTCGAAAATATTTATTAAAGCAAATTTATCTTCTTTTGACCACACGTGTTTTCTCTCCATTGTTCTTGCACTATTCACTTGCACACAACTTTCAACAAGATTGAAATAAATTATGACTTCCTAGAGTGCTCTCCCAACTTGTGTAGACCTGCAAGCGATATTTGCAGCAAGTACTTGCTGCAACCCTTACGACTTGCTGGAGAGAATTATCGGGCACTATTTAGATTAAGTAAATTATTTGGAAGTGCTCTCGGACATAAACTTGTGATAGTTTTACTTGCCCGTGTAAATTAAGCTTAAGGAGCAACAACATTGTTAAAATTCGTTATTTTACTGCATATAGCCGAATCATAAATCTATGCAAAAAATATTAAATTCACTATCGAATAATACGCTCAATTGCCTAAGGGGCATCGGGACCAAAAAAATTAAATATAAAGATTTTTTTTTCAGGAAAATAATCCTCATTTAATGGCGATTAATTTAAGACTAGTTACAAAAAATCCATTGAGTAGTTTTGTTTTATAAATATTTTTGTTAAGCAATACAATCCGATTTTGCAAACCGTTGATAAAAGTGCGCGGCGAGGTGAACACCACAAGACACCAAGCGCTTTATATAGCACTGATTACATATTATATAGTACTATATATTACATATTATACACTTTATATAGTACTGGTAAAGTATAAATAATTTATTCTTTTGTTATAGTTGGCAGTGTTGGCATCCCTGCATGTCATATGTTAACTGTTTACTGCTTTCTTTTCTTTGTTTATATTGTAGTATTTTGTGGTTATGTACAATAGTTATGTTTTGGGTTTCGTTTTAAGAAGGTTGTTATTTGTGTCTGAAAGGCTTGATTATTGAATTATTATAATGCCTAGATTTGTGAACAGAGTATTCAAAAGCCGTAAAAATATAGGAAAGCCTAAATTTGTGTATATAGCTAGTGACAGTGAAGCTAGGGTAGGGCAACCAAGTGGTACGAGTACTGAAAGTTCTGCAAAGGTTCCCAAGGAAAGTTTACCTAGTAGGAAAATTAGTGGTTGTTTGACAGAATACAATAGGTTACAAGGGAGACTCGAGTATTTATGACATTGTAAATCTACAATCTTTAAAAAATTTGCTCAGTGGCATTGTCGTGTGTGTTCAGTAAAAGGGCTCAATATTAATTCTTGCTTGTGATCGATTAGGCCTAAGTATCAAAATTGTAGTAAAGTATAACGCTTGTGGACTTTGTGAATCTGACACAAACAGTAAAGTGTTGGTTTCAGGAAAGGTAGAAATAAATGTTAGACTAGTGTATGCTTTTCGCTGCGTTGGTTTAAGAGAACAGGCTGCAAAGCATTTTGCGGAACTATGAATATGGCATGTCCTATTGAATTTAAACCATATAATAAACTTTTGCGCAATGTGACCAAAGATATAGGATTAAAAAGCATAAAGGAAGCTGCTGAAGAAGCTGTAGGCCTAGAAAAAAGAAAGAAAATGAAAACACCGGGCAGAATCTAACAATTGCATTGGATGGTACATGGCAAAAACGTGGGCACTTTTCACAGAATAGCGTGATTTCGGCAATCAGTGTAAGAACACGAAAGGTAATCCTAAGTAAGTTCTGAAGATAAAGTTCATGAAAAAAACTGTACTGCTAATTACATAGCAACTAGTGGAGGTATGAAAGTAACATTGGTGGTAAATATTTTCTAGCGTTCTCAAGAACTCCACAACGTGAAATATGATAAATATCTTAATGATGAAGCCACAGATGTCTTTGCCACCAATTCAGGTTTAAAACCATATGGTCTAGACTTCAATATTGAAAAACTGGAATGTGTGGGCCATGCGCAAAAGAGAATGGGTACACGATTGAGAACCCTGAAATCAAAGAGTGGCAAAGAGAAACTTTATGACGGTAAAACGATTGGTGGGTGTGGTAGGTTGACTGACTCTGCTATCCAGCAGATAACTACCTATTATGGGTACTGGCTATTAGGCAAAATGTTGATAGCCTATCCAAAATGAAACAGGCAGTATGGGCTTTATATTACCATTTAGTACCATGCGACTCTGAACCAGCGCACGGGCTCTGCCCTAAAGATCCACAGACCTGGTGTAAATATCAAGAGGCAACAATAAATAAAGAAGAATACAAACATAAAGATCACTTTCACCTTCCCCCGGTTGCCATGGAATCAATCAAAGCTATTTTCAAAGACCTTAGTGATCCTGAACTGTTGCACGGAGGTACCCAAAACCCAAGCGAATCCTTGAACAATGTGATATGGTCACGTATCCCTAAACGTACTTTTGTAATGCTAAAACTTTAGAATTAGGACTACGAGGCTATTGCATGCTTCAACAAGGGAAATGTAGCCAGATGTGAAGTTCTGGACAAATTGGGAATAGTACGTTGGGTAAGCTGCCGAAAAGTACTGGAAGACATGGACATTCTACGAATAAAAAAGTAAACAAGGCTCTAGAAGAAATAGAAAAGAAATGTCGTCAGAAGTCCAGTTTGACAAATAGAAGATGATTATAAAGCAGCAAAAGATACAGAAAACCCTCCCTATGGGGAAGGAAAGCATTGAGGTAGTTATAGTTTCGATGGTTACTGCTTGTTTCAATAAAAATGGCTTTTTATAAACATTGTTTTTTTTGTGAATAAGGTACATTATCTCAGTAACCATTGCTGATAAAATAACATATTTTTTGCACTTCGTGGATTAAAAGTACTATTTGGTTCCCCCATTTCGGAGACTGAAGTGTTGCTTTTAATCTCTAGGGATTAAAAAATAATTTAATCTTGTTATGGGATTGAAACATCTGGGATTTTAAAACTAATTCATAAATTTCATTAGCCTTGAATAGTGTAGCTTTTTTTGTCAAAGTGACTTTTCTAATAATTTAAATTTATCATAGATGTAATATTTTAATTTCCAGAAAATAATATGATTATTTCTATTATTACTCCACGAAGTGCAAAAAATAGTGTAGATACCACGGGATTGAAGTTCCTTAATCCCTTGAACTCTATTCGCGGGATTAAATGAGTCACTTGTTGTCCCTTGTTATCTAATATACTTTTTTTTTTATTTTGTAGGTGGTATTAAACTGTACAACTTAACACAGGCTTTTGAAAAAATGTTTATCCGACGTTTTTTATAGATAAATAATATTTGAAAATTGTATGTAATTTTTAATATATTTTTTAACATTCCGCAAAAAATATTTTTTCTACAATCGATATCCAAAGTAGGCATTTGCGCTCGTATTTGACAACGCAAAAGTCATCTTTTCCGAGGAATGGCACTTTGTCGCTTATAAGCGACTAAATAAAAAAAACGCTCGCTCTCCCAATTATTAACTATAAATCAAATATGCATTGCTCAGAGTATCCAATGACAACGAGTAAATGACATATGTGAACTGCTCGATTGTAGAAAAAATCATGTGTGTAATTCGAGCGCAAATTCATTGTCTCTTTCAATCGACAATATATCATTTTGCGCTCTTAATACACAAATAGCTATTTTTGCTAAAAAAAAATTCTTATGTTAAAATGTGTACAAAGGTGTACAGAATCATATAAAAAAATAAAATCAATTCTATCGCGTATACTTTTTTTAATGTACCTTAAAATTAGCCAAATTAACATTGTTAAGATAGGATCTCCCGATTCCCCTTAAATCCAATCAAGCGATTTATTAATCTTCCCTAATTGTGACCACAATTGCAATAAATTGTGAACGTATCAAAAACCCATTAATACATCAACCCACGTTCAGTGGTAACGTATGTTTATTTTTAGCTTTAGTGTTTTTTAAATACAAGTTTATTTCGACGTGAACCGTTTATACTAACTTTTATCACCCTTGACATTTAAATGATATTTTAATGACCTTTGAATTTAGGTAATATAATCTGAAAAAAGAAGTAGCGAGATAGATTTCTATTGTAACTTAACTTGGCATGATTTAGATATTGACAGCACTATTGTAACGTCTCAACGTTTTTATGCTTAGACTTAAGCGAAATCCTAAAAACAAATAAAAGGAAATAGGGAAATATCGTTGAGATTCTTGTTATGTTATGTTGAAATAAATATCAAAGAATAACAAGACTATGTCCGAAGCTTAATTTTTGAGAATAATGTGAACACATAAGTTTCAGATGATTTATTTCGTAGAGATTATTTGCTCACAAAACACTCAGGTTTACTACTACCGTGCCATATTTAAATATAGAAATTAGTTTAAGTTTAATACACATTTAAGGTTTATTGTAAGTGTAATAATACATTCCTAAAATCCCAATAGAAATGGGTTAGAAATTGTGGAATTTTTAATAAAACAGAGTGTATTTGATTTTATAGCATCTAGTGAAAAGCATATGTTAGTGAAGAATGTTTTCTTTTTATAAGGGTGTTTGCGTATGAATAGAAACATAAAAATGTATACGCATCGGATACTAATCCTTAGCAAAGAACTAGGTCATGTAGCATAAAATCAGAATTGCAAACACTTCTCAATACCAGTATATGTTTACACAGGAAATATTCCTTATGTATAGATGTTTTCCAACTGTTACTACTTGTAACATAAACCAAACCAATTTCTAAAATTTCGGTAGCGATAGACAATAATTAATTATTGTTCTTTTAAATACTGTATTCATACAGGTTCCCATTCACACAAATGAAAATACATAAAATGATCGTACGTATTACAGCGATGGTAATATAAATATAGAGGATGTCGATCGTTAATCCGAACGTGCATGTGGTTCGTGGTACTAATGAATACGAAAGTATTAAATAGTTTAGTTTAAATTCAGAGGCGAATTTACCCCTATTTTTTATTACGAAATTTTAACAAACCACATAGTTTTGGATTTAAATGAGATGTGATTTCAACAGGATAGGCATCACCTGTCACACCACACGCGAAACAATGATTCCAGGAGACCAAAACTGACCGCTAAAAAGTTGCAATTTAACTTGTTTGGATTATTTTATCTGGGGTCATTTAACCGATATTTTTTTCGTGTTCAAATGTCATTACTACCTCAGTACATGTCAAGGAAAAAATGTTTTGTCTTTACAAAGAGACAAAATTTACATCGATTGGGGTTTGTATCTCGATAGCACAGTTGGTTAGTGCGGGACTCTAGCAAACTACAGGTCGTAGGTTCAAATCCTACTCGAGGTAAACTTTTTATTTATGCATTTATTTAATTTAAGTATTTTGCTTGATTAAGCCATTGAATACTGATCACGATTTACTAATTGAGTAGAAATTTTAAATTGGAATTACAGAGATTCATTCATGCTTGTGAATGTTTAAATACAGTTTAATGCTAAAAATTCAAACAATATTTGATAGAAAATATATGATTCATAAACGACGCACTGATGGTTACGTTTTGCAATTTTTAAGATGCGAATTAATGTTTTTGTGGTTAAAAATTAATAAATATTTATTTATTCCATAATTTTTATAACAGTTATAAATATTAGTCTATGCATAGGGTAAGTTAGAAAGTACCCCGATAACGTCTTACTACTCTGACTTATGAATATACAGGAGGTGATCAATAAGTTTACGACAACGCATATGTTTCAAATTTTTATTAAGCCTGGAATAAATTTATTTTTAAGCATAATTGAAGATATTCAAATTAAATTGACGTGTACTGATATTACTGAGATGAAATTTAATGTGCTATTTAAAGTGAAAGTGTGTTGTACGAATTGAATGTTTGAACTTGAATGGTGTATGATTCTACTGAGTAGGTTAAAATTCTATCTTCCACAGTCAGATAGAATTAAATTAACAACTCGTATAGGACTATTTATTTTACAGAAATTTAAGATTGTGGTGATGCCTAGATATAATTTTTCCCGAATTTAATCTTGTTTTTGTTGTTTTATGGTAAGTGTAAGGTGTTTAAAACTAAATTTCAACCATTTTACGTCTTATATCCAACCCGCCCATTTCTACTCCAGTTATCATGGCAGCCCGCTTACCTTGGTAAACCCGCACGACGGTTAGTGCGGTTTGATCGTTTAACATAAGTCAGAAACACATTGGAAAGGTAGAGAAAATTCTAAACGGCATTAATATCTTTCTTTTTACCTGTTTCAGAATGCATTAAGGTGTGTAAAACCATGTTTATTAACATAGTGGGTATTACAAAGGAAGTAGTTGATCTAGCTATGAGAAAACGAACGTTGAACTACTACTAGTGATAGGAGAAGAAAGTTGACAAAAGAGGTGATAAATTTCCCCCCGTACCATCACACTAGTGCAGGTCGACCACAAATCTGTATTTAAGTTGGAATATTACCATCATGCATAAACTGCATTATGAACTATCTGATCAAAAAGGTGAAGAAAAGGCAGAAGCAATTTACAGTGTTGGGTATGCATGAATTTCCAAACTACTTGTATCCACAAACAATGGAATTTTTTATAAACGTATGCTTACTACTTACCATTTTACATTTATAATGTGATTAATAAACAAGGCGACTGTTTCATGCGGCCTGAAACTCAAGGCAACAGAGGTAGTTGTAAGATTTGAAGTTGTGTACATAAATACTCACAACCTTTTCCAGTTACTATAAAAAAAGTAAATTTTTTAGCGACCGTCTTTGGTAAATGGGCATGGTGAAATGGAATGCGAATCTATGCATTCTACGATTAGTAACATGTGTGGCCTAACGATTGGGTAACTATAGCTAAGAATTCTCGACGGATGTGCCTCATGTGGTTCACCAGTTGAAAATAAACGACATAAAAGACTACAAACAATTCGTAAAAAAGAAGATGTGTTACAGAAAAAAGATGAAAATGGAGAAGTACCTAAATTGGCAAAAAATGTGTTGATTACAATTTACAAAAGGTTTTCTAATGGAATTTAAAGAAATTTTTGATGGTGCATTTAGACTTCTCAAGTTAACAAAAGAAATCGTCGTCATTCTCAACCTGCATCCTAATTCAACAATTATACAAAGATCCAGACATTGCTATTTCTGAGGATAAGTACCAATCTTTGATTTCATTATTTACATTAAAACGCCAAGCTCTTAATGACTAGTATAAGCCATTTTACTATGATGGAAAAGTACAAGATACAGTCTCGGGTAGTGAGGATGAAGAAACGGGAAACTAAAGAATGTCAGTGTCTACTTCGATTTAAGTTTTATTTAGTTTTGTTCTGTGTTTAGGTGTCTTATGTTTATGTTTACAAAACTGTACAGCTCCCGTAACCAGAGATGATTCGCCCACAACGGTTATCAACGCGTTCCAGGGCCTAGCTGATACCATGGACCGCCCGGACGTAGAAAAGTTTCCCGCTGCCAGGGAGAGGGTTCCGCCAGTAATCCTTCGCGAGAAGGAGAACTGGGATGCGTTCTCTCGAGAATTAAACCACCGAGGGATCGTCTTCAAACGTGTGCAGGGAATCGCCGAGGGATACCGGATCTAGCCTGCCACTACCAAGGCCCGTGATAGGCTAATGCGGTGTATGGATAGGCATGGTACACCGTACCATACCTATCAGGCAAAGAGGGAACGTTCGTTCAAGGTGGTTCTACGGGGAATATCCGTAGAAATTTCCGAGGCTGACGTTACCTCTGAGCTTAAAAAGCACGACATTAACAACATTAACTTGTTTCAGAATGAAGAAACACGACATACCGATCCCGCTTCTGCTGGTCCAGGTACCAACCGAAGAGGACCTTACGAAGATCCGGCTGGTGGAGTACGTGGCTCGCCTACGTGTCTCCACCGAAGACTTGAGGCGGAGACCAGGCATCAGGCAGTGTCACCGGTGCCAGGGATTCCGTCACGCACAGCGTTGCTGTAGAGCGGCGGCACGCTGTCAGGTGTGCAGCACACCACCACTCCAGTGAGTGCACCAAACCCCGTACGGACCGGGCAAGGTGCGTAAACTGTGGTGGTGATCATCTGGCCAACTTTAGGGGTTGCCCATGTCTCCCGCAGCGCAAGATGACAGAAGCTCCACCATCACGTCTTTCGCAGCGGAAGAAGACCGAAGACCCACCACAACAGCGACAGAAGAGGACACCGCCCACAGCGGCACACTCTATGGTCCGAACCGGTGTTAGTTACGCCAAACCGACGGCGGGCGGTAGCGAGATGGCTGAAGTAGCAGATGCGGTGAAAGCCGCAGACGTAAAAAATCCCGCTTCACCCGGTTTAGGATTTGACGCTGTTCTAGGCCTCCTCGGAGGCTTGGATATGGCGAAGGTCCTCCCTGTCATCCAACAGGTGGCAGCGGCCTTAGTTTCGGCACAAACTGCGACTAACCTGTGGCGAATAATCCTCACACACGGTCAGGAGGTGTTTGCACTTCTTGTGTAAATACCTCCGGAGCGGCGATGAGTAGGGATGCCGGAATAAGTATAGCTAATTGTATCATATATTAAACCTTACATACTAACACAATCTACCATTGGCTACTCAAACTCACATCAAAACATCACTTATACAACTCGCGAACCATTTTGGTGTTCCGAGGGACCAGCCCACCTGCTTCCAAGGAAACACCGCCCACCCGCCCACGAGTCCCGTCACAACATCCACTAGAATAAGAATGAAACATGTTTCATTTTAAACTCAAATATTACTGTCTTTTATAGAGCAATACACTCAATGCATTGCCACGGCCGGGACTGCCAGTGACGTGAACGTGGTTCAAGGAGAGAAAAACTCGCTAGTTACAAAAAAAAACGGTATGATAAAAGGGATATAAAAATAAATAATAAATAAAGAAAAAAACCAACGTTACGAGTGGGTAGAACGCGTCGGGAGACGACCTTGCTGAATTCGCAGATTTGCATTAGACGACCTAGTGAAGAATTCGGTCGTGTTTATGTTGAAGTATACATACTTTCGCTTATGATAATAAAGATGTTTCAGTTGTTTAATTTTAAAGTATCTTTATTTTTTGGGATCTGCGGAATTCAGCAGGTAAAATGGCGTTTTTCGCGACAGTATCAATAACCTTACTTGATCAAGCAAACGAATCCGTATCGAAAAAATATACTTTTCTCTTCTTAATTAATTCATATTTATCAAAATTTTTGTGATTTATTGAAAAAAGGGGAAAAGGGACGAAATTAATAAAACAAAGGGTAAAAAAGTTAAGTTGAGAAAAAGGGGAAAAGGGGGAAAAAGGGACTCACTACGGTGCCTGAGCCTGTGCAACTTGGATAACTTGGAAAACATTTTTTTCCGTTTTACAGTACGCTTCCCAATACTCCAATTTCTCTAAAGTTTGTTGTCCACCTTTTTGGTACATAAAAATATAAAACAAAACAGTAACTTTTGTTTGCTTCCGAGTTTTAATTACTTCTCGAATACTCAAATTCAATTATCTCAAAACAACAAATTTTAAGTTGTCTAGTTGTAGAGGCAACGATTATTCTGTTTTCCTGAGTTAAATCCCGACATTCTCTATTGCCCCTAATTACAAACCATAGTGAGTAAATGATTCAACATAAACCCATTGGTAATATCATTTTGTTACCTTCCAACCTACATATACATATGTAGGTATAGAAGGTTACGCAATCGACTTTTCTTTCATTATCACTAAATCGACTTATTAGCTCATTTTACAACTTTTGGCCAAGTTTTGCCAAAATCGCTCATCATGTGTGGATGTCTGTGTGTGTGGATGTATGTTAGTACCCACGATAAAGCCAGAACGAAAATATCTACGTACTTATAATTTTGTATTCAGGCTCATTTTCACTTGGCTTAGAGCTGATTAGATTTTGGGAGAAATCCATCGGTGGAGAGGGGGTATTAGGGGCAACTTTTGGTTTTGGTGTTTATCAAATATTTCTAAAACAGCTGCATATTTCAAAGATATAAAAATACCTAGATATAGACCTTAAACATATCGATTAATTATGTTCTATGCAATTTTTTGATATGACGCTTAATTTAGCGGCAAAGACATTCCTAAAGTAGAATTTGAATGTTAGTTCAAATTTTTTCATTATCTGAATAATGATTAATTTTTAAGAAAAAGTGTTTTTTTTTTAAAGAAAATTAAATTTTACATACATTTTCTGTATAAAGTTTTTTAATGTAAAGCCAAATAAATGTAAAAATTAAATAAATATGATTGAAAATGCTGAAGCTGTATTATCGATGTATTCATAGAAGCGGGGCGACTTTGGAATTTTTTTTACGTTAACATGTATTTATGTTTATTAATCTCTATCTGACATGAAGTTTTAAACATCATTCTGATATAGATCATTGTTTGTGTTTTTACAATGTTGCCTGTTTTCGTCATGAGCGTATAAAAAGGGGGTTGCTAGTTATCCTAAAAAAATTGAAATTAAAATTATTTCATTTCTTTTCATTTAAGTTAGCATCTTGATGACTATTAACCTCTTTCTGTCATGAAGTTTTAAACGTCTGACATAGATTATTGTTTTGCGTTTACAATATTACCTGTTTTCGTATTGAACTTCTCATAAAAGAGGTTGCATAATCATCTTAAAAAAATGTTATTGAAATTTTTTAATTTCTTTCAATTTCCATATTGTAGATTGGAAGGTCGTGTAGTGTTCCACACCAGATATTTAAACATTCTTTCTTTTCGCTATTCTACTATTTACTTAACAAATTTATAAGAGAAATTCATTATAAATTGGGGTTGTGTCTATACAAACAAAATATGTTAATTAAAGTACATATATATGTACGACTTAGTGACGCTACAAGCAATATAAACTTTTTGAAAATACCATATATCATTCATTCGCATGATCAACAATGAAATGAAAGCAGAATCCTAAAAAATTATGTTTCTAGATTACGTAGATACGGTATGCAAGGATTTCCAACCATCGCATAACAGCGAAGCTAAAAATAACATATCCAGTAATAACGAATATTCAAGTGGGAAAAAAGATGTTACTATTTGTTTTAGTTAAACTTGATGTAGCTGAAATTATCTACTTCAGTATAGACTATATTGAATCATTTAATTTTCATTAGCAATTCCAAATTTGTAGAAAATGTCGATTTACATTCTGCTTCATACACAAATTTTTGCTATTGTTAAGTTAAGAAGCTTCCGAACAGCACGACTCCTTCATTTCAAAATCTGAATACTATTAATAATCCAACGAAATAATTACCAACAGTGCTTTAATTAAATAGCTTTCAGCTGCATAGTAGGTACATTCTACTTCGGTGTCTATTGATTAATTGCTATGTAACTATTTATATGGTATGTAGAGAATTTTACGTTTTGGTAATGTACGTACTTTTACATTAGATTATTAAAAGCATGTAACTGACTGCATTGTAAACCTACAAAATACAGTATTTAATATTAACATCTAATTAATTAAAAACCAAATTTCCAAATTATCTAACATCTTAATAGTTAATTATAAAAATTAAGTTTAGAAGTATAACATGTATAAGTACGGTGAAGATAGCATCCAGAATATATAATGAGTATTAAAGAAAACATTGAAATTCATTCAGCTTACTTCAAGGTGCAGGAAGTACGCAAAAAAATAACTTTAGCTGAATGCATATAACATACAAAATTGAATAAATTTTAAATAATTAATTTTTTTTTTCAACTATTGAAGAAACATTTATTTTTCAGATGTCATTAAATGTTTAAAGTAACGCTGAGCGCAACGAACGTTAATGCGCGCGAGGCCGGCAGCAAAGTAACATACAATAGTGATTTACAGCATGCGACTCCAGTGAAAGTAATTTACATTTTTGTGTAACCGTTAGTCTTTATACACAAAATTCCTATATCAAAGATATTAGGAAATATCACATGTTATATGGTCTAACAAATAAGGTTTTACCACCTTAAAAATAAAAACAGTTACTTATTTACTACTGTGGTTTACTTTTTGTTTCAGTGTTTGTTGAAATTCTATAAATACCGTACTGGACACACATTTAATTCTTTATAGGTATAATCAATGAATTTTCTTTTACAATTTTGTTTTTTTACGGCGCTAGACCTTTTTTCGTTCATTACATTTCGCCATTCATGCATTAGAAAAACGTCGATTATAATACAGGCAACTGAAAATACTATAGTATTGTATAACAAAGGTGGTAAGTAACCTATTACGTATGAGTGCAATATTACGATCACGCCCGAGCGACGCAAGCTAGTGTCGTAATTTAGATAATTGGTTTTGTTGCTTACCACGAAATTAAACAAATTAACCCTACTTATTTAACGTTAATAATGGCATAACATTATATGTTATTAACAAAAGTTATTGTTCTAAAGCAATGTAACCCCTAAATAAAGATACTAAAAACTGTGAGTTATAAAGCGTGGACTGATATATCTCTACATTTCGAAAGATTGAAATTTATTGAAAACTGTTTGCAGTTTATGGTAATGGTTATCCTTTACAACATTGAAGTAGACGACGTTAATGAAGTCGCGTGATCATAAATGGCACATTCGAAAAAATAATTACCTGTAGTAGCTAGACATCCAGATATTTGCTAAGCAATCTAGTTTGGTTATTCCAACCACTTGTCTCGTACAAGCGCCTATTTGGTAAATAACAAACAATTGTCAAATATTGGAATCTTCAACTTTTGACGAGTTGCTAGATATTTCTGACATATATAACTTCCCAGAAATGATCTCTATATGTTGGTAATTGAGTCGTGAATTTTAACCAGCAATGTGTTTTCTGTCTTTGTATGTTGTACATTTTTGCTTACACCTTATATAATAAAATAATCGGGTGATTTAGTTCACGCAGATTGCGAGACAACCGCTTGATGGATTTCGATAGTGTTTTTAAATGGCACACCCTATACCTGATTAAAAATATGAAAGAGGCTTACAAGGGCTTTCTAAAAATATAGGGTTTGTTTAGGTTATACTGGGTATTTCAAAAGTTATGAGCAATAATGTGAGACAATCGTACTCAGTTTATCGCCATCTAGTGGGCTATGCTTACATCCTCATGATTTTTGTTCACTCAGAAGAGTTTCTTCATACAAGGTGAAGCAAAGTGCAAAAGTAAAATTATTATTATGTATATTATGTATATTATACTGCAGTTCGTTAGTCCTTTTCAGATGTATGCAAACGATGTGGTTACAATACCTACCGAACTAAGTTAGCTATTTGAATAACGTGTATCCAGAGTAAAACATTAGATTTTAAAACTAAATACATTTCATCAAAAAACTTATCAACAAAATAACATTAAAACAAAATAATTAATAAAATCGACTGCAGAAAACAGACTAATTGTTTCACAAATTATTAAATACAAAAGAACAAATTATTTTCAACTTGATTTTAATTAAAGTAAATCATTTTGGGCATCGTTATTCGTTGTAGACAAAAACAAGATTTCTATACTAAACGTTTACCATACTAAAAATTACAATAGATGCTCGAAATGTGGTCCATTTTCGCTTAGGCAGTGTTGTATTCTACGTATAAATTAATTTCTAACTCTAGCTAATAACTCAGGAGTTAGCATCTGAAAGGCACGTTAAATTCCTCGTAAACTATACTTTTTATAAAACCCCATAAAAAAATCCAGTAATGTGACGCCTGGTGATCTTGCCGGCCAAACGACAGGTCCACCACGACCTATCCACCTGTCATTATAGGTTTCATTTAGAAAAAGTTTCACATTTCTTTTAAAATGCACAGATGCCCCGTCATGTTGAAAATACTTGACTGATCTTAAATTTAAAGGAACATCTCCCAGTAATTCTGGTAAGGTATTTTCTAAAAATTCTAGATATGTCTCCGGTTAGACTGGTTTAAAAAAAATACGGACCAATTACATGGTCGTCGATTATTCCACCCCAAATATTGAATGACCATCTAGTTTGTCCGGAATATATGGGGATTAGTATCAGAGTAGTAGTGGTAGTTGTGTCTATTTACTATTCCATTTCTATGAAATGTAGCTTCATCGCTAAATAATATTTTTTTTCAAAACCAATGTCAAAATATCTCATAAAATTGATCCATTCACAAAAGTTTACTCTATCTAAACAGTCTCTTTCCTTTAGTTCTTGATGAAGCTGTATTTTGCATGGACGGAATTTATTAGTAATATCTGTTAAAATTTTAACAGATATTACTACAGACGAAGATACCTGTAAGTGTTATCGAAACGTTTAGATTGTATAATTTAAAATACACCATTAAAAAAACCAAAAAAGACAAATATTTTATTATGTGTGATAATGGTGAAAGTTTACATTTTCATATTTCTTAAACACTCTCCAATAATAAATATCACATCTGCCACTCGTTAGAAAGATTCATCACGGTTGAAAATTTAAACAAATATTGAGCACAATAACCTACAAATTTTGTTAAGGCAATCTTTATTTTTGACTGATAGAGTATTAGTTTCAGTTGCGCTTTGCTTCACCCTGTATGAAAAAACTTTTCTGTGTGAACAAAAATCATGCGGATGTAAGCAACATGATAATTCTGTACCTTTTATTTGAAAAAAAAAAATCCAAAAATGTGTTACCATAGCCCACTAGATGCCAATAAACTGAGTACGATTGTTTCACATTATTGCTCATAACTTTTGAAATACGCAGTATAACCTAAACAAACTCTATATTTTTAGAAAGCCCTTGTAAGCTTCTTTCATATTGTTTAATCAGATATAGGGTGTGCAATTCAAAAAAAAGTAAGTTTATGTTGCCACATAAACATATAAATTCAAAATATGGGCCTGTCTTGCTCAAGAATTCACGATATATTGAAAACATTATTTTAATTATTAAAAACATAATGTAGGTAGGATTTTATGATTTATAGTAATAGTCGGTATGTGCCTATAACATTGAAATACTTTAAATGAAAAATGTACCGATGTAAAAGGGATATGCAATGAGTTAAATTATATATATATATATATATATATATATATATATATATATATATATATAAATAATATCTTTAACTTTGTTATTTGCAAAGTTACAAAAACAGTTTAATGTAAAAGTTGTTTGGGTTATTACCATGCTTGTTTTAAGTTTTTCAGTTTGTTGGTATTTACTTTCGTTTTGTTGCTGTGGCAACCTACTCTTTTCTTTACCTGGCACATACATTTGGAAACAAGTATATTTTTCCCTATTCCGTCATAAAATTTTGAAATTTAAAAAAAATACTTGAGAAAACAATATTTATTACGATTCAGTCGCCATCTCTAATCAAGGATGCTATGGAAAAGTCTAGCAAACAAAAACATTACTTTTGGCAAAGAATGTAATGGAAATTTTATAATTAAATTTATACACACGAACAATAAATAATTATTGTTGATTTAAAGCAAAATTTTTGTTCAACATTCTTGCAAATTATTAATTTTGAAGACATGGCACATTTCATTGAGAGACAGCGTATTGAAATATTAATGATTTACGGGTACGGAGGTAGGAAGAGGACTCCAAGCGAAGTGTGTAAATTATTCAACGGAATACGCCTGCATCTCAAGGAACAATGTATCAACTAATTAAACAATTTCGAGGAAGTGGTACCGACAGTAACTTTCAAGACTTCTTCCATTACCTTAGTCTGAAAGTTGACTACCTTCTGTCTCAGTTTCCATCCCAGTCTCAATTCTAGGAGATTTCAATGTTCATAACTCTAATTGGCTTCAATTTTCATGTACTACTAATCTTTCTTTCTTCCATCAAACCCATTTGTTTATAAAACTTCCATTTTTTCCCCTCTATCTGACCAATAGAAATAGAAATAATTTCTACTGTCCCTAATTTCGCTGTTGTTCGCAACACTAAAAGAACCTTGGGGTGTTTTCAGTTGTCCGTTTCTTCGGACATTGCTCTTTCAGTATCTGAAGTGATCCTCACGGACATGGAGTTACGCATTCACAAAAAAACAGAATCGTATTGGTCATTCACGTTCCCATCCATGGTTCAATAAGGATTGTGCTGATGCAATATCTTTGAAAAATAAATCTTAAATTAAATGGAAATATAATAAAACGGTCATGCAAAATACGTTGGTGCTAGAAATATCTGCAAAAGTGTCAACACTAAAGTAAAAAATCTTTGAACAACGAAAATGTAAAGTTTGGTTTTTAGCTAAAGTCATTAGTAAAAACTTTGGTACATCTAACATATTTTGGCTGATCTGTAGTTGCTGATTCCGTAGACAAAGCTAATGTTTTTGTGGATTTATTTGCATCAAAATCGTGTCTCAATGATTGTGGAAAAGATGTGTTCCTCGTCAACTCTTCTTCAAACGCTAAGAAACCGATTTATTTTCGGTACAAGCACCTAGAACCGATTATCAGTAGGCTTGATCTTAATAAGGCGACTGGCCCAGACGGTATCCCAGCAATTGTCTTAAAGAAATGTTGCCTCGAACTAGTACCAGTCCTATCTAAGCTCTATTCGATATTTATGTCTTCTGGGGAATTTCCTTCATCATAGAAGTTAGCAAATGTTCAATCCATCCCCAAAAAAGGTGATAAGACCGATCGCTCGCACTACGGACCAATTGCCATCACTTCCATTTTGTCTAAAATCATGGAAAAAGCCATCAATCAGCAACTGCTCTCGTTCCTTGAAACTAACAAACTCCTTAGTGACCACCAATATGGGTTTAGGCAGAGTCGTTCAACAGGTGATCTTCTTTCATATGTGACCCAAGTTTGGAATAATACATTAGAACAATCCGGTGAACCAGTTGTAGTCGCTTTAGATATCTCAAAGGCATTTGACCAAGTTTGGCATATGTGTTTACTTGCCAAACTCACCTTTTTTGGGTTAATTGATGTGCTCATCAACTGAGTTTCTACTTTCCATGATAAAAGACGAATACGTATCGTAGTTGATGGCTATTTTTCAAAAGAAGTTAGTATTAATGCGGACGTGCCACAGGGATCAGTTATAGCGCCTACACTTTTCCTGCTATACATATATGACCTTATTTCTTCAGCAACTAATCCGATCCATTGCTTTGCTGACGATTGCACTCTTCATTGTAGTTCATCTCAGTCTACTCATAATAGTAATCTACCTTCTATGTCTCAAGACATTAAATCTGAAATGGCAAATTCAATCAACAAAGACATGGAATGTATTCTCGAATGGGGAAGCAATAATTAGTTAAATTTAATGCTAACAAAACTCAGAGTTGCCTTGTGTCCGCCAAAAAAGATCGATCATTTCCTGTTGTAAGTGTGAATGCATCAGATCTTAAGTTTTCAGACCATCTTCTGTCAGTTACCAAAACAGCTGCTCGTAAAATAGGCTTTTTGTACATATCTAAGCAGTACTTTACCTCCCTACAACACACACTTTCTGCTGCATAAGGCCCAAATTCGACCTCACAATGGCTATTGCGCTGCTAGAATTCTTTGATACCATCTCGGGCTACCTTTACTAGGAATACTCGGTTCGCTCATTCACAACATCAGTATACAGTACCAATCTCCATTTGTCGTACCAAACGGGCGCAATCCACATTCTTCTGCACGGCTTCTAAACTCTGAAATGGTCTCGCTAGTTCCTGTTTTCCTCTCACTTATGATATGAAAAAATTTAAGGTAGCTGTTCATAGACATCTCTTGGGAATTCAATGTCCCTCTATCCATCCTCCTAAGTGTTCTTGAGTGCTTTAACACGATAGGCCAAATTTAGTCTGTTCAGGTCCACAGTTGCAAAAAAAAGGAACTCAAAAAATAAGCGATTGATCGTAAGAAAGCAATTAACAATAACCCGAGTTTCCAGTTTCATCAATTGCAAACTCAGGTTATTGCTAGTCGTTTTCTTAAGAACAATTAAATAAACAAAGGAAAAACAAATAAGAAAAATAAGCAGCTATTCCAAGGAAAAATCCAACAATAACCAATCAATAGTAGACCAATCAATCAAATGGTCACTTTTATCTGTCATTCGCAATAGGCATTGTAATCAGGCGTCCATTTGCTGTCATGAAAAAAGAAACTCCAAATCAATTTATATGAGTAAATAGTCAAGATATAATGCTGCATCTGATCCAATATATCCAAAATCCTAGAACTGCGTGTTACAATCTAAATAATATTTATGGAATCAAAAACATTTGTTTTTTTTTAGTCTAAACTTGCATATTAAATGCATCAAATGACTACCTTTTCCCTACTTTATCAAAATTTTCAGACTAACTGCATATGTACTTTCTAATTAATATACTTGTGGGTTGGTTGGTGATTGAGGAAACAGTAACAAAATAAATCCTTTTATGCACTTTCACTTGTGTACGCAAATTAAAATGTTAAAAGACATCCTGTAGTTATCTAAACTGCGAATTTTGCTTCTAGAGCAATATAAATTTATTGCTACATTTAGGAAGTGTAATTATGCGAATTAGTTATTAATAAAAAAGAGAAGTGCTAAAAAGACATTTAATTGGAATTTTAATAAGCAACAAAATCATAACATATCTCTATAATATTGTGGTTAAGTATACAGAAATATAATATAATGTGATAAAAATAATTAATAATTACTTGGAGTATACAAATTATAAACAATTTTTATTACCTTAGTTAAATTTATTATGTTTTACGAAATTTTTAAAATTATAGACTTTTTCTTTATATGAAAATTTAATCATGCTGATGGATGGTTTGCAAATAAAGTAAAAGAAAGCGATTGCACAATAAAGACACAATAGACTCGTTAATTAAAATTAAAAAAAAGAAATTACAATTTCAAAATAATTTTTGTAAGTAGTAATTAAGTAAAATTGAATTAAAAACTTCCACCGCATTCGGTAGTTCAAAGTAGTTCTTTTATTAAAACAAATTGACTTCCGGTTACTTCATGAGAATTAATACCATGTCGTAGACTGAATTATCTTATCTCAATTTCATTTTTTTTAGTATTGAGCATAAAGTAGATATTTTTTAATATATCGATATAAATACAATTTTGTAGAACCTTTTACTTTAGTAAAATTTCAATTTCCATAAAATGGGGATGAAGTGCAAGACGAAAGAAATTAATTTTCTCTCTTCGTACAGTTTCCACATCAAATATTCTGCGGTCAATTACCAGAATAAGGAAATTAAGTGGAATAATATCATACAATCTTATTATTCGTAATTGTTTCATTGAAATATTCCTCTATTTGTACTCAAATACAATTGATATAATCAATAAAATGGTTTACGATTAATTCTTTCGCCTATGTAGACAAAGAATCAATTGATTGTTATAATTACAATTAGAAACTACTATTATATCGATTATATCATTATTTTCCGCCCGTCCTAGCAAATGCTCTTAAATCATTTTTTGTTTTGTATGAAATGCATATTAAACGCAACTAAAACAGATTTTAAGTTTTTTGACCTTTTATGAAGAAAAATATATCCAAACTTTTCTATTTACGATGTTTTTTTATCACAAATAAACGAAAACAGGAAATTGTGGTTGTCAATTGAATTTATTTTAAGCAGAGCGGTGAACTGTTGTATCTTTAAAAAATGCTGTTTGGAAATGTACCAGAAATATTCGCAGTGAATATAAACTTTTACGATTTACCAATATCTGCATATTAGATGTTTCAGGTGTACCTTCAAAACACCATACTTGAAAAGAAGGTGCTCTGATGCAATTGGCTTTTTTAATTCATGTAATTGAAGCAAACGTATTGTAAATCGCTATTGAAATATTGATATATAATTATATTATTGTTACTTAAAAGATTTGTTTTAAAAGTATACACAACTGAATTAAACAATATAAACAAAAAATATGAGAAATCACTAACTTAACGTCAATATGAAGTTTAATAAGATTTATAAAGACCCATTCTTATGCAGGGTGTCTCAGCGAGATCATTCATTAGAAGTTTATGGGGGTTATGGCCAAAATAACTTGAAAATTTAGAATCAGGTATTGTGTTCTCTTCAACTAAAATATTTTCAGACTTCTAGCGCTTCCGGTTACCGAAGCCGCCTTCTACTTTGTTATTTTCAGTGAAATACCCTACATATTTTTGCATTTTTGGATGGGAACCAAAATTTTGACTCTTTTTTATTGAAACTATACCATGCCCATCTATTACGGTTTTTGAGATAAAACTTATTTTCCTAAATCTTGACAGATGGTTGACGTTTACAAAATGGGCTGTAACTCCGATTTGGATTGATTAAAATCTAATTAAGTTTGTAGTTTAAAAATGCCTTTATCGTATGAATTTTTTTAAATAAAAATCTTTGCCTGGGAATAATGCCTAAATTTATACTCTTCGGCCAGAGTTATAAATATAAAGAAATCAAGTTTTTTAAATGGAATACCCTATTTTTTGTTACGTAATCGAATTAGCAATAAGATACGCTGATATGACATGTTGTTATACCTAAATCAAACTATTCTAGAGTTATTTCCAAAAAACGGAAAATTTTTATTCCTTAGCCATTATTTCGAGAATGCTGTTGATTGCTATTGATACTAGAAATAATTTTTCAAATATCAAGTTTTTAATGTTTGTGACTTAGTACTTATCTCTTAAATGCCTTAATATTATTGCTAAAATAATGTTTATACAAATGAAGAAATTCTTACTTTATTTTTTATAAACGGAAAATGCTACAAAATTTTTAGTAGAACTCACACAATATTTAACGAAAACTATTCACATTTACTTCAAATGACAAAAAATGTTCGAAATTGTGTACTGCTGTTCGCACTTCTTGAGCACGCGTGCCTCAATTCCTCCCTCGTGTTCATCGGTGTCTAGTAAGCCTGATGCTTGACATGTCTCCAGAGGTGGAAGACCATTTTCACTCTTTTTAAGAGTAGCATTAAAGCACTTAAGGGATAAGTACTAATTCACAAACATTAAAAACTTGACTTTTGAAAATTTATTTCTCGTATCCATAGAAACCGTTCATATCATTCCGAAATAATGGCTAAGGAATTAAAATTTTCCGTTTTTTTGGAAATAACTCTAGAACAGTTTGATTTAGGTATAACAACATGTCATATCACTTTGTAGCAAATCTTATCGCCAATTCGATTACGTAACAAAAAATAGGGCAGTTCATTTAAAATAATTAATTTTTTTACATTTTTAACTCTGGCCGAAAAGTATAAAGGACCCGCACTAAACTTATGAATTTTGGTCCTCGGTTAAATTGTCTGAAATTTCAATATGTTTTAGCTTTTGACTCACTGATCAAAAGTCTTCATAGGAACAAAGCTCTAAACACTATATTTTTTATGCTACGAGCAGTTGAAAGTCAGCATTTCAGAGATATTTAAGTTATTTTGATAATTATGTTTATGGACCTTACAGGCTTAAGAGGAATTATTCGTTCCTCAGAGTAAGTAAACGGTCTTGGCAAACGCCTACGAGTATTTTTTGTTCCTAGGATCCAAAAGTCCACTTTTGAATCCTCTGGCACATAAAACATTACGTAATGCGCTAGCGCCCACGGATATAATGTACTATTATAATATTATTATAATATTGAAATGAAATTAAAAAAATAAAGAACATTTACTTGTTATAAATAATATAATATTTTATTATTATCTTATTCAAAAAACCACTTATATAATTGAAAACGAATCGATAAATGAAACCAGTTTCTAATGTATAATAGATGTAAATTGTGTAACTTCAAGTAATAGAAAAATATTTATTGTTAGGAAAGATGGTTGGTAGATTATAGATTTAACAAATGACAACGGATTTATATGAATTATTATTGAATTACAATCTTTTCTCTGGTGTGAGTCTTTTTGATCCTCCCGTTTACTTAATTATTAATGATTAATAACCTCCACGTGAATATCGTCGTCTCCTCTATGAGCAGCGGCCATTGTTGTGTACAGAAGACTATCATCTGAATATTTAACATTTTGCTCATGGTCCGCATATCCAAGATACCACAAAATGCTTGCAACATGTGAACATGTTCCAGGGCTCCTCGCTCCAGGTTGACATTGACATGTGCAATAATACCCTTCTATAGGATTTTTTTTTTTTGGAATATCCTGGTTGGCGTATGATATAAAAACTTGATGTCTCGTAGCATTTCGGAATTTAGAATAAACTCTCAGTCTGATGAAATTATTCTCATTTAACTGTGTATCAAGTTCAAGTTCATCGTTTTCATCTCTGTGCAATTTATCTTGAATATATGCGGTGGCGAGCTTAATTAGGTAAACTCGTAAGTTATCAACTTCTACTCGTATTTGTACAACATCGGCATCTCTATCTCGATGCAACATCTCTCTAGCAAGATGAACAGTTGCTCCTTCCATACGAATAAGAGGATGATACCGATTTATAATTGCCCCGGTGTTTTGTTATTAAACGTGTATCGTTTGCTGCTTCTGTGGTTAATTGTTGCTGACCACGCCCTAGTAATGCTGGAATTTTATGCTGAATTCACAATTGCTGTAAAAACGGCACAACATCTCTATAGCCTCGATCCACCAAAAATATGAAGCCAATCCCTTAAATTCTGGACGTCTCTGTCAAATTCATCTCGAAGAATTGCAGCATAGTTGTTGTAAGCATCTGAGAAATATGGTCCTAATATTGACAAATTGTATCCACCAGTAGCTACAATTAATGTGGGTTTTAGCAAGTGCATTCCTTTATGCAGGGAATAAGATTGTCGTAACGTAAGTAGCATCACATATGACGATAACTGTTATTATATGAAAACCATTAACAATAAATCATCACCAGAACAATTATTAAATACAAAAGGTACATCGGCTCTTTTGATCGTTGAAGGATAAGTAGTCTATGTGTTTATTGACAGTTGCTATGGTTGTTGCTAGGCAAGGTTTGCGATTGCTTTATGTGGTTTTCATACGTGCGCAATCTTGTTATTATTTTATCATTAAAAATAAACGGTTAAGCCACGAAACTCTCTTCTTTAATACCTTTAGTGCTATTAATATCATTTAACTATGTACGCTTCAGTTTATTATTTCATCATCATCAACACTCGTTAAAGCCAAGTCTACCACAAATAGTCGAATCAAGTATTAGAGTAAAGTAAAATCCTTTATATTAGCAATATATTTATAAAATGGTCGAAAGAAGACAAATAAGATTTTACGTTTGCAATCTCTTAGGAAATGCACGTCAGATGCCAAGGATGTGAAAACCAAGACAAGCAACAAATTGCTATATACAGACGCGGTAATAATAATTTGCCGAACGTTGATATCGAAGAGAATATCAGAATTTGTTTCAATTGCAATGAATCTATTGTGGTCGAAATAGCTAACATTCAAGTAGATCCTACATGTTTGAGATTGAATGTTTTAAACCTTCGGGGAAATCGTGCTTGCATAATTTGCGGTGCTTTAGATAATGTTAATAGATTGTCTTTGGAGTGCAGAGTCCATGTTTTTGTGCAAGGCAACATTTATGTTCCAGACAACGCTAGATCGTGTGCTCATCACTTAGATCGAAATGGTTTGCTCATTACAGCACTGATACCTGGTTTGCGTTTTACAAATAAGCCGTATATTATTCGCGGTGAAGTTTTCCTTCAACAACTTCGTAATCTAGCTCAATCTCGTCCAAGATTAGAAGATGTCAGTTCTTTAAGTGATGAAGAATTTTCATATTTGTTTCCTGAAAATAAACAACAATTTGAAGATCTCTTAGCTTATTGTGATCCAGTTCCACAAGAGGGAGGTTTAAGATATATCAGGACAAAAGATTTGATGACGTTTTTTATGTAAGTTGAGGCAAGGAATAGCAGATGAATTCTTACAGATACTTTTTAATTACTCAACAAGACAAACGAAGATCCTTAACATCTAGATGTGTACAATGAAATATAGGTACTGCAGCTCTTAGTCGACAGGAATTCATCGATCAGCATGTTACACCGTTTTCGTACCTTACGACAGTCGTATTCACTGCATAAAGGAAAGCACTTGCAAAAACCCACATTAATTGTAGCTTCTGATGGATACATTTTGTCAATATTAGGATCATATTTCTCAGATGCTCACAACAACGATGCTGAAATTCTTCGAGATGAATTTGACAGAAACGTCCAGAATGTAAGGGATTGCCTTCAAGACGGTGATATATTTTTGGTGACCGAGGCTATAGAGATATTGTACCACTTTTACAGCAATTGGGAATTCAGCATAAAATGCCAGCATTACTATGGCGTGGTCAACAACTAACCACAGAAGCAGCAAACGATACACGTTTAATAACAAAACACCGATGGTTAGTCGAAGCAAGAAATTGACATTTCAAAACGATTTGTAAATTCTTCCATGACATTTTTAATATTCAAAATGCGAAACATATTGGTGATTACTACAGAATTGCCGGGGCAATTATAAATCAGTATCATCCTCTTATTCATATGGAAGGAGCAACTGTTCAGCTTGCTAGAGAGATGTTGCATCGAGCTAGAGATGCCAATGTTGTACACGAGTAGAAGTTGATAAGTTACGCAACAGACGTGCTATTTGGGAAAGATTGGATAATCAATTACCTCATTTTCCAAGACTAGATGTCAACTACCTGCGTGATTTGACAATAGGAGATTACCAGATTAAGCTAGCCAGAGCATATATTCAAGATAAATTGCACAGAGATGGAAACAATGAACTTGAACTTGAAACACTGTTAAATGAGAATAATTTTATCAGACTGAGAGTTTATTCTAGATTCCACAATGCTACGAGGAATCAAGTTTTTATATCATACGTCAACTAGGATATTCAATAAGAAAACAATCCTATAGAAGGGTATTATTGCACATGTCAATGTGGAGCGAGAACCCTTGGAACATGTCTTCTGCACACAACAATGGACGCTGCTCATAGAGGAGACGACGATACTCACATGGAGGTTATTAATCATTAAAAATTAAGTAAAGGGGCGGATCAAAAAGACTCACGCAAGAGAAAAGATTGTAATAATTCATATAAATTCGTTGTCATTTGTTAAATCTATTCGATTCGCTGTCTGCAAGCAGATCAGCGAACATCGTGTTTAACATTTTAATCGTACTTTGTTAAAAGTTTTTACATGCGCTACGTTCTGCTACCTGCGTCGTTTTCACGATGCCAGGTAGAGAGCCACTGTTCCGGCAGCCGCGCGCGTGCGCTTTTTGGAGGTGATACGACGATCACGCGTCCGTCCCGCTACCCGATGACGTCATCCTGACCGTTAAGCAGGTCCCGTTCGTGCCCTTGCCCTTCTACGACGAAGTCATCTATAAGAAGAGCAAGGAGAAAAAGAAGCCCAAGAAAATGGAAGAAGAGAAGGCTGCTACACCACTTCCAGCAGCTTCAAGGACCGTTACTGCAGAAGAAGAATCGCCACCATGCGACGGGTTCCGGTTCCAGAAGAAGAAGCCGAAGAAATCTTCGAGAGACCGCCCGACCACGCCCACAACGGTTATCAACGCGTTAGAGGCCCTAGCCGACACCATGGACCGCCCGGACGTAGAAGAGCTTCCCGCTGCCAGGGAGAGGGTTCCGCCAGTCATCCTTCGCGAGAAGGAGAACAGGGTTGCGTTCTCCCGAGAATTAGACCACCGAGGGATCGTCTTCACACGTGTAAAGGCCGAGGGATACCGGATCCAGCCTGATACTGCCAAGAACCGTGACAGGCTAATGCGGTATATGGATAGGCATGGTACACCGTACCATACCTATCAGGCAAAGAGAGAACGTTCGTTCAAGGTGGTTCTACAGGGAATACCCGTAGAAATCTCCAAGGCTGACGTTACCTCTGAGCTTAAAAAGCACGACATTAACATCAACTCTTGTTTCAGAATGAAGAAACAAGGCAGACCGATCCCGCTTCTGCTGGTGCAGGTACCAACGGAAGAGGACCTTAAGAAGATCCGGCTGGTGGAGTACGTGTCTCGCCTACGTGTCTCCACTGAAGACTTGAGGCGGAGACCAGGCATCGGGCAGTATCACCGGTACCAGGGATTCCGTCACGCACAGCGTTGCTGTAGAGCGGCGGTACGCTGTGTCAAATGTGCAGGACACCACCACTACAGTGAGTACAACAAACCCCGTACGGACTCGGCAAGGTGCGTAAACAGTGGTGGTGATCATCCGGCTAACTGCAGGGGTTGCCCGAGGTACCCACGTCTCCCACAGTGCAAGAAGACGGAAGCTCCACCATCACGTCTCCCGCAGCGGAAGAAGACCGAAGACCCACCACAACAGCGACAGAAGTGGACACCGCCCACAGCGGCACCCTCTATGGACCGAATCGGCGTTAGTTACGCCAAAGCGAGGGCGGGCGACAGCGAGATGGCTGAAGTAGCGGATGCGGTGAAAGCCGTAGACGTAAAAAGCCCGCTTCACCCGCTTCAGGATTTGAGGCTATTCTAGGCCTCCTCGGAGGCTTGGATATGGCGAGGGTCATACCTGTCGTCCAGCGGGTGGCAGTGGCCTTAGTTTCGGCACAAACTGCGACTGACCTGTGGCGAGTAATCCTCGCACACGGTCAGGAGGTGTTTGCACTTTTTGTGTAAATACCTCCGGAACGGCGATGAGTAGGGATGCCGGGATAAGTATAGCTAACTATATCAATATATTAAACTTTACATACTAACACAATCTACCATTCGCTACTCAAACTCACTTACATAACTCATAAAAATGAATTAACAGACACAATATCAACAATACTAATAACTTTTTCTATTCACCACAGGCAACACCCGCAAGAAGCTATACAGACGTCCGGGATCCCGAGCCATTTTGGTGCTTCGAGGGACCATCCCACCTGCTTCCAAGGGAACACCGCCCACCCACCCACGAGTCCCGCCCACAACATAGCTAGAATAAGAATGAAATACTACTAACTTAAGTAACGTAAATCCAACTAAACTTGTTTTTTTTTCGTTTTTTGCCTAGATAATAAGATAACATATTATACGCTTATAAAAAAATGAAATGTAATTATATCAAAAAAACTATGCAATCAACCGGCTGAAGAAGCTACCTCACCTGAGCAGCCGACTGAAATTGTTAAAATTCCCTTTATCAACAATTGTAACCATAATTTAAATAAACTTGTATGAATTTGAATTTAAATTGAATTAAATCTATAATCTACCAACCATCTTTCCTAGCACTAAATATTTTTCCATTACTTGAAGTTATACAATATACATCTATTATACATTAGAAACTGGTTTTGATCTCATTAATCGATTCGTTTTCAATTCTATAAGTGGTTTTTTGAATAAGATAATATATACGATTTGTAAGAAACTTTTATAATACTTTCATAAAATATTATATTATCTATAACAAGTAAATGTTCTTTATTTTTTAATTTCATTTCAATATTATAATAATATTATAATAGTACATTATATCTGTGGGAGCTAGCGCGCTGAGCGCTACATACTGTTTTTATGTGCCATGTCAGAGGATTCAAAAATATTTTATTTTCGTAACTAATATTTGGCTAAGGGTTGAAAAACATGTGTTTGAGGTTTGACTAGCAGGTGTACGCTTAAAAGCTGCTTTGCGAAAGAAGCGTAACGAATAATTGGAAATTCTTATGCGCACATTCTTGATGTAAGAATATCACTAGTTAGTAATTAATTACGTCGGTACACACTGCAATCAAAGACGTTTTTGTTTAGTACTTTGAAACTTGAGATCTAAATGTAGCGCTTGTTACGGACGAATGCATATTTTTAAAATTAAGATGTCGTTCAATAATTAATACAAAACTAATAGGGATTGATTGCGGGAGTAAAGGTATTAGTTTGAAATCAGGGGACAAAACAGTGACAGTGAAAGGTCCACGGAGCCAGATCGAGTTGGTTAATTAAATACCTTCATTGTAAACAGTTATCTCTAAATTATTTCTTGCGGGTACATTTTCTTTTGAATTAGCCAACGCTAATTTGTCTTTTGTTTCGGGTGTTAGTTTAATGTGGTTTTCAAATATTAATCTATAAATAACAAGTCACCCTTTTTCAAGTTAAACCGCATATGTTAACGATTTGTGTCTGTGATCAAATTAATCTACGATCTTAAACTGTTCTTTAAAAAATGCCCTTACCTTCAAAATGTATTCAAGATTAACAATGGAAGTTAAAGGTAATACAAATGATAACTAGTTATAGCGATAAAAATCAGAAAACAAAACGGTGGCGTAAAATAAATAAAAACAAAATTTGGAATTAAATTTAGTGATATCGTAAATTAACGCTATTGTAGAATTAAAAAGACAACGTCGATAACATCGTGAAATTTTGAGCTCCGTTAAAATAATAAGTGTTTAAATCTAGTGGAAATTAGGCTGCCCAACTTAAAATAAATATATAAATACTGAGACAAAATGGATCCAATATTTAAGCCTATTAACCCTTTCAGGCTCCATGGTTTCATACTGCAGTTAAAAAGATATTGTATTAGGGCAAGTTCGAGAGAGACCTTTTTTAAAATTAAGTTTGCAGGCTTATGTAAAAAGATATACAGCTCCAAATTCACTCGGAAGTAGCCACTACTATGTGGGATAAAATGTTTAACGTAAATCTAAGCTAAGAAATATTTTCAAAAAATACATTTACCTTTAAGCAGATATGCTTTTAGCGTCTCTCCTAGGGTCTATGGGTGAAATGTCAAATGATGCAAATTTGAAGTTTTTTATTAGTATGAACCTGTAAATGGTACAAAACATATTTTATTGAGCAAATAATATTATGTAGTAGATACAATTCATTTTTCAATTTCAGCAAAATTTTGCCACACTTTTCACACAAATTTTCAAATTTGCTACACCCTTCATGAATGCAATGTTTACAGCCCAAACACCGAATCCAATTCTCCTTCTTTTTTGTTGATTAATACTCTTCGCCACAGCCAACACACATACTATTTTCAGCTTCACTATCTAATTCGGAACTGTCATGCAAAGTAAAATCTGATAGATCTTCAGAATCGCTGGATATAATTTTTTTTTTAATTAATCGCGTTCTTTTCTTTAGTCAGCGTGGTATTTAAATTGACTGTGGTCTTGAGTTTTTGGGGCATTTTATTCTATTTGCGTGACTTTTCCTCTTTTTCCTGATTTAAATCTCTTCGTTTTTTAATATTTTCTGGTGTGGTCAATACTGATGCTATTTGAAATCCCCTTTTCCTAGTTGCAGCAAAGGCCCTTATATTTGGCATCGGTCTAACATTTATTTAGAGTTAAATCTTCAAGAGCTGAAGTGGCGGGAAACTGACTTTAGACAGAAGTAACATCTGACACACATTGAGCAGATGTAGAAGGTGTTTGATCATCCAGCATAGGAGGTGTTACATATTCCTTATCTCAAAAGGTATGGCTTCTGGTGCGTTGATTGTTCTAGGCTTTTGAAAGCCGAGACGTAAAAAGCCCGCTTCACCCGCTTAGGATTTGAGGCTATTCTGGCCTCCTCGGAGGCTTGGATATGGCGAAGGTCCTACCTGTCGTCCAGCGGGTGGCAGTGGCCTTAGTTTCGGCACAAACTGCGACTGACCTGTGGCGAGTAATCCTCGCACACGGTCAGGAGGTGTTTGCACTTTGTGTAAATACCTCCGGAACGGGATGATGCCGGGATAAGTATAGCTAACTATATCAATATATTAAACTTTACATACTAACACAATCTACCATTCGCTACTCAAACTCACTTACATAACTCATAAAATGAATTAACAACACAATATCAACAATACTAATAACTTTTCTATTCACCACAGGCAACACCCGCAAGAAGCTATACAGACGTCCGGGATCCCGAGCCATTTTGGTGCTTCGAGGGACCATCCCACCTGCTTCCAAGGGAACAGCGCCCACCCACCCACGAGTCCCGCCCACAACATAGCTAGAATAAGAATGAAATACTAAACTTAAGTAACGTAAATCCAACTAAACTTGTTTTTTTCGTTTTTGCCTAGATAATAAGATAACATATTATACGCTTATAAAAAATGAAATGTAATTATATCAAAAAACTATGTAATCAACCGGCTCAAGAAGCTACCTTGCCTGAGCAGCCGACTGAAATTGTTAAAATTCCCTTTATCAACAATTATAACCATAATTTAAATAAACTTGTATGAATTTGAATTTAAATTGAATTAAATCTATAATCTACCAACCATCTTTCCTAACAATAAATATTTTTCCAATACTTGAAGTTATACAATATGCATATATTATACATTAGAAACTGGTTTTGATTTCATTTATCGATTCGTTTTCAATTATATAAGTGGTTTTTTTGAATAAGATAATATAAACGAATTGTAAGAAACTTTTATAATACTTTCATAAAATATTATATTATTTATAACAAGTAAATGTTCTTTATTTTTTAATTTCATTTCAATATGATAATAATATTATTATAGTACATTATGTTCGTGGGCGCTAGAGCGCCCAGCGCTACATACTGTTTTATGTCCCATGTAAAAGGATTCAAAAATATTTTATTTTGTAACTAATATTTGGCTAAGGGTTGAAAAACATGTGTTTGAGGTTTGACTAGCAGGTGTACGCTTAAAAGCTGCTTTGCGAAAGAAGCGTAACGAATAATTGGAAATTCTTATGCGCACATTCTTGATGTAAGAATATCACTAGTTAGTAATTAATTACGTCGGTACACACTGCAATCAAAGACGTTTTTGTTTAGTACTTTGAAACTTGAGATCTAAATGTAGCGCTTGTTACGGACGAATGCATATTTTTAAAATTAAGATGTCGTGCAATAATTAATACAAAACTAATAGGGATTGATTTCGGGAGTAAAGGTAGTTAGTTTGAAATCAGGGGACAAAACAGTGACAGTGAAAGGTCCACGGAGCCAGATCGAGTTGGTTAATTAAATACCTTCATTGTAAACAGTTATCTCTAAATTATTTCTTGCGGGTACATTTTCTTTTGAATTAGCCAACGCTAATTTGTCTTTTCTTTCGGGTGTTAGTTTAAAGTGGTTTTCAAATATTAATCTATAAATAACAAGTCACCCTTTTTCAAGACAACAGATCCGGGTGGCATGCTACCCTGATGTTCTTGTTTTTTTACTTTCTCCCTTGAAGATACAAGCGAGGAAGGGGAGGGGAGAAAATTGCCCTCAGCATTACAGCAACTAATGATTGTAATAGTCTCTCCTCGCTCTGCTGATGTAAGAGTTGTTACCGTTGATCCCTTTTCTGCTATAACAGTTCCAGGTTTATTATTTACCCACACTCCACTCTCATCCATGTTAAATATATGGTCAGGCTTGTCAAACAATTTTTCTTTCAATATCTTTTCCAGTAAAATACTTAGTAACAGTTTTTCTGTTCATTCCTAATCCTCTGTTTATTGACAGTCCCTCTGCTTTTCTCACAGAAAAGTGAGGATGTCTCCGTAGAAAACATTTTAATCAACCATAACCTGCCATTTCGGCGGTTATGCCGAGTTTATGAAGAATTTTTAACTTTTTCGCCAAATGGTAAGCCACTAACTCGTTTTCTGTTACGCTTCCCAAAATTCTTCCTCGTCCCATTCTTCCTTTTATGCTGTTCTATTCGTCTTTTCAGGGTTCTTAAAGCAATGTTTAATTGCCATGCAGCAGATTGAACGGTTATACTATCATTACGAACATGCTGAATAGCAGCTGACAATGCTTCTTGAGTCCATTTACCACGCAAATTACTTTTCTTTTATATTGCGTAGGAATAGTTACAAAAAAAGTAAAAAATAATACGCAAATGCATGTTAGCATGACACCCGATTATTAAAGTGGTATATCTAACAAAGGTATGGATGAGATGCCACTTCTTTTTGTACCGCCTACGTACGTCTAAACACATCCAAATTGTATTAACACAACCTCCTAGAATCTTGCTTCATTTATTAATTAGTTTAAATTCAACATATCAAGTAATTTGATGTTGGCACGTCTTTTTGTAATTGTTACAGAAACTTTGGGTGTAATTGAAAACTATTATCGCAAAAATCTTACCTAAAATATAAATATACAACAGCTAAATCACGAACATCAATTTCACTAACTCATTATCACACAAAGCTAGAGCAATAATGGCCGTACGCCAACAAATTTTCGTGATATTAACAAGTGGCTTCTCACCCAGCACGGCACTCTCACGGACTTACCCTGTGTATTTATGATAATTTCTAACATAATACGGTTTTTTAATCAATAACAAGTTTTCCAAGTCACTTAAGGGTTTGTTTATCATTGCTTTCAGTTGAAAACTTCCAAGAGTACTTTAATTTTTTTACGATGGGCCATATTTTTTCCTTTACAGAAATCATACTGCTGGTAGAGATATTTCTAAAGGGCGTAAAAGGTATTGCAGCGAGTGGTCAGTAAGTCTTTCCGTCCTAGGTGGTATTGCACGACAAGAGCTATTTTGTTTTGAAATTACTGGGCGTTTAATTTTTTTACAATAAGATATATTTGCTCCTTTACAGGAATGATATGGCTGATAGAGGCTGATAGAAGGGCATACATCTATTAGATTACAGGAAATGATTATCGGACAAGTACATGATCTGTGCTTCCCAGTCAGACTCATCGTACCTTGATAACAGTAGTCACCACGAGGAAACTATTCCCGAAGTTCAAGTGTGTGACCTTCCTTGCATAACAATGGTGCCGGCAGTGATGGTAAGCCTAATAAGAATTATGATGAAGTAACACCACCTACATCATGGGTGCAAGAAGTATCGTTTTCTGCCAATAATGAATTTTCTCAGAATCCTAGGCTAACTATGTTTTTAACAAAAGAATCCTACTGAAATTTTCGGATGTTTATTTGGAGATGAGTTTCTACAGTCTATAGTCTATCAGGTGAATTTGTATGCTACCCAAAGACCTGTCGGTTCGAAAAAAAATTCCTTTCCAACTTCCATAATTCTTCAGGAATATCCACAACATATCGAGAAAATAAAGATAACTCTCGGGTGAAAATTACATGGTCTGTAGTTGTATAGGACTACACTACTAATATGGGATTTGTGAATAAAGGGGAATGTTTTTTACGAAAATTTAAGAAATGCTGGCATATAATTTTTTGCCACTTTACAGATGTCACCCTTGTCAACGCTTCATCAGCTACAGAGAAATGCAAAAGGATACAACTAAGCTGAAACAGTTTTTTTCTGTGTGTAGTTGCTGGATTACTGGTGCATCTCCTCAAAGCCGCCACGGCAAGGGCAACAGAAACTTCATATCAGTACCAAGCAGTATATTTCTCGAAGAGGTGCACACAGCAGTGCCGCAAAGCAAGCTCATCGTACAAGATCAGTACATATTACGTGCAGTATGAAATTTCAAAATACAAGAAGAATCAGCTAAAAGAGATGCACTTGGAGTAATGGTTTGTTTGGACAAATGCAGAAATGTAGCAATAAATTGATTGCGACAATTTCCTCAATGTACTTTTTCCAATATGGTGGGTTGTGTGCTTACTATCTTTACACCGAACAAATAATACACTATTGCTGTGTGCCAATATTAACTATATTAACGTGATAACGTATTCTGATGTATTAATATTGCTTTTAAAAGTTCTACACTTTTACAATGAACTTTAGATGTTAAGTAAGCAAAGGAAGTGTAAAAAATAGCGTATATTACCACGGAACTAATGTGCACGTTGGCTTATTTTTGTCGTTAATCGAGATTTATGGTAAG
Organism: Vesta saturnalis; assembly: GCA_036346205.1. Taxonomy (NCBI): domain Eukaryota; kingdom Metazoa; phylum Arthropoda; class Insecta; order Coleoptera; family Lampyridae; genus Vesta; species Vesta saturnalis. The sequence continues at coordinate 6,520,271 of JARFJB010000001.1, forward strand.
AAGTGACCAATTTTTTAACCCCGAAAATTACGTTTCAGGGCGGAAAAACGCGCTCATAAGCGTAATTTTTTCATTCTTAAAAAATGCACCATGAAAAAAATTTTTCGACTTCATTGACATAGCAGAATCTATCACTTATTTACTAATAATAATTGGCTAGTTTAACCAGGTGAGTTAATAATTTAATTAATTAATTCGCAACGTATCATTGGAAATTAACATATACTTTAGATCATACAGCACACGCACATAGAACTATCACACTTAAAAATACAATTTCTGAGCAAACAAGCGTACATATATATATATATATATATATATATATATATATATATATATATATATATATATATATATATATATATATAAATTTTCGATGTTTTTAGTTTCTCATAATGAAAGTAATATCTTTTCCTAACAGACTATCGTATTTCATACAATTCGATAATTTGAGATTATCCAACTCTTCATTGAGCGAATTTGAAGTCTCTTTGTCAAGAATTTAAGTTCACCGAATAACAAAAAAAAAGCAATTTAAAAAAATAATTCATACTTATATTGTTAGAATTAAAAACACCTTGTTTTCACTCTGTATGTACTGTTATACGCACTAGTAAAGGAACAAAATTCAATTCTCTCAGTAAATCAGTTTCGTGATTAAGTATTGTGCGGCAGTTTCATGAGGGTTTAGATAATTTTTCATTTTTATTACGTATATGAAACACTATATAAATAATTTCCGGTAAAGGTTGTGTAAAATAGAAACACGCACATGTAATTAGTTATGGATAATGTAAAAAAAACAATTAAAGTTATAAATGTAATCTTTTTTAAATTTTAGTTTTCACAGCAAGACTTTCCTTTACCACGACTAGAAATGTTTAAGTATGCACATAAATGTCATTCCACAGTTAATGTACATGATCACCAATTAGTTACAATATAATAATAATAATAATAATATAGTTCTAATGCTCGTTCTTTGAATAAAAATACTTGTTTTCCCAGAGCCATGGTCACATATAGAATGTTTGTTTAAAATATATGATAACAGTAATTTTTGTGATTCCGTTCGACAGCAGTGACTTTCTAATCCTCAAAATCTTCAGAAACTCATCATTTTTGGCCTCGGCCGGCAAAACGTTAAAATGATTAGTTAGGTAACACTGATTATTAATACATATTAGAGTCGTCTCAGTGATGCCAACATAACATCAAATGTGATGGCATCGTCAAACAGTTGTCAAAAATGAGTCAATATCGTCAACACAAAAAGTTTTGTATATCACGCGTCCAGAAACTATTATTGCAAATATTCCCCTCGATTAAAGCATCGGCCTTCAATTCTGCTCGTATTTGCAAAATTATTGTTTCTGGCTTAGTGATACAAATAACTATTTTCAGTTAGAGAATGTTTTTAACGGATTTTAGTTTAATAAATCCATATTTGATTGTAATATGTAGCTATAATGATAGGCTCTTACGAGATGTAGTTAATGTGAATGGGACTCAGTATCAAGTGATATTTTAGTCAAAGTCATTCGTGTAAAAAATTAAAAGTAAGGGGCTTAGGTTGCTTTCAAGCATAATCCGGTTTTGTGAGGTTACGTGTAAGTGATAAACAAGTTGCTTTTTTTACAAGCCCGTATGGTTGCCTCGTAAACCATAAAACTCAATAGAACCTCGTGATGGACATAATTAAGTGGTTTACTAAAAAATTAAACTTGCTTATCTCTATCAAGTTGGTAATAACGAGGGGGCGTAAATCATACTCCACACCATTGAAGTGATTTAAATAAATTTTTTTTGTATATGGTGTATCTATTGGTACTAATGTTTAATTTAATTTCACTTTAGGTTTAACCGCGAAAGATAGTGACTTTGAGCTTTTATTTGAAACGTATATTTTTGGATTTGGATAGAGCGGTTTTTAAAAGCCCAGTGATATAGAGTAAGGTACCAATATTTTCTGCTCTTGCGCATCAAGAAGATGTACTGAAATCACTTCAGTGACGTAGGTTTTGTCCACGCATGTCTACTTTGTCTGGTTTTACGTTATTTCTTATAATTTCGCGGATGTTTGGGAGACCAGTTGTTGCCAAAGAAAGAGATTTCTATTAAATGTACGCATTCAACAAAAACTAGGAGTCTGGTAGCGAAGATGCTGATGACAGAATAGAAGTGGATTATGAAGCACTGAAAAAGAAGAAGAATATCAGAACTTACAAATAGTTTGATGCCTGTTTCGTCTATACTGTATTCGATCAAAGTATTTATAACTGAAGATCGAAATGTACTAAATTGCAAAGCTAAGCTACGTTGGCTAAAAATGGTAACCAGAGACATGTATCACGTAATGAATTTTACGAGTTCGTTGGGAATTTTTGATAGCATCACGAGATTTAAATCAACATTTATTAGGTTTCACCATATAGAAACAAGAAAGGAGAGGATATAAGAAATCCATAACAAGCTGGAAGCTACCATTAGGTATTCAAACCATTTACTTCCATTATTTTGCAGAAACAGCTAATGGTTATCAGACAGTTTGTGAGAGACTTAACCACTTTCAGAGTAAGACGTGGCTTTACAGTTTACATGAAAAGTAAGCCAGGGCGTTATGGAATTAAGACCTGGGTGTGTGCGCACGCGGTAACAGTATATATTACAAATGTGCAGATTCATACTAGTGCAAATAATGGCCACAGAAAGATGACTCAAACGAAGAAAGTGGTGCAAACCCTATTTTGGCTCTTGGAGAGGACTAACCGAATACAATCTCTTAACATGGGTGAAACTAGTAAATGATTTGTTCAAGAACAAAATAATCTTCACAGGCATCCTGCGAGCTAATGAGCGAGAGATACCACAAGAGTTCTTGCCGAGCTCTCAAAGGGTAGATTTTTCTTCCTCGATTAACAGAAGGCAACAACACTAAAGAGACTGGCCCTGTGTACGTGCAACTAAAAGACGGAGATTTCAAATGTTTATGGAAATGATAGACATTGCTGCTCTCAACGCGTATGTGCTCTGGAATACTAAAGATTCCAATTACTATAACACTAATAATAGAAACAAAAGCAAAATTAGGCTGTCTGAGTTAGCAACAAAAACAGTGGGACCAAATGTGGTTAAAAGAAGACAACATTAAAAAACGTATCAGAAAAAAGCTATCAATTAGTTTCTTTGCCACACAATATGTAAAAATGCATTAATAAATAAAACTATGGAGTATGAAAAATTCCACAGTTAGTTACTGAGGTAATGTTTAGAAGTCAGTCACGAAATAGGTAAAATGTGCCTTAGCATATACCGGAACGTCCGATATACCAATAGACGGAGGGCTTGAGGATTTATCTATTACATTATGTTGTTTAATACCTTATAATCCAAAAGCCACGTCTCAGAAAGAACCAGATTTAAAAAATCGTCCTTTCTTTTATTAAAAAATTAGATTAGTAGATTTTGCATCCGAAATATTCAAACTGTTGGGCGATATGATAGGACATTCAACTTTTTTCGATAACTTTAAAATTGGTGCACATGTAATCACTGAAATTGTGACACCTATTCGTTATTCTAAAGAGTTCGTTATAAGTGATTGTCAAGCCGAAAGAGCTTATGGGATATGCGTGGAGTGCTTTATCGTTATTTTTCTTATCAATATTCAAATTTCCGCAAAACATTACAGAATGTAGAGGATACATATTAGACTGCGCTTATTTTCTTATGAGCGGTGAGATGCATAGAAAATACATATTATTAACCAATCATACAATATTAAAAAATCAGGGTGATGCGTTTAGAAAGAGCTGTCGACGTTTATTATTAGTGGATCATTGTTGTTTTTTTTATATTAACCGGTTACTTAATAATACTTCATTTTTTGTGCATATTACAGATAAAAGTAAACAGCTAGATTATAGCAATAACATTCAATGTTAATTCTAATATAATAAGTTTGGATACCCAACTGTCAGCTCAATGATACACACAAACAGAAAATAAATTTACTTGTGTCTCGTTCGAACTCTTTACCTCTTTCAGGGGCGGTGGTTCAATATTTGCGCCACCATACGACATACTCTATCGGGGCGGTGGTATACAGTTTAAACCATCTGCATTAAGTTTTTTTATTGTGAACACGGTCGCAATATTAATGATATCGTGTAGATTATACGAACTATGAAATAACTTTTTGCTATCTGGTTGAGTATAAATCAAAACCAAAAAAAAAAGAATCTGTGTGTGTGCGTGTGTGTGAATGTGAGTGTGAGAGTGTGTGAGTGTGTGAGTGTGTGAGTGTGTGTGTGTAGTGTGTGAGTGTGTGAGTGTGTGAGTGTGTGAGTGTGTGAGTGTGTGAGTGTGTGAGTGTGTGAGTGTGTAGTGTGTGAGTGTGTGAGTGTGTGAGTGTGTGTGTGTGAGTGTGAGTGTGTGAGTGTGGTGTGAGTGTGTGAGTGTGTAGTGTGTGAGTGTGAGTGGTGAGTGTGGTGTGAGTGTGTGGTGTGAGTGTGTGGTGTGTGTGAGTGTGTGTGTGTGCGTGTGTGTGAGTGTGTGTGTGTGTGTGTGTGAGTGCGTGAGTGTGTGAGTGGTGAGTGGTGAGTGTGTGAGTGTGTGAGTGTGTGAGTGTGTGAGTGTGTGATGTGTGTGAGTGTGTGAGTGTGTGAGTGTGTGAGGTGTGTGTGAGTGTGTGAGTGTGAGTGTGAGTGTGTGTGTGTGTGTGTGGTGTGTGTGATGTGGTGTGTGAGTGTGTAGTGTGTGGTGTGAGTGTGTGTGGTGTGTGGTGTGTGGTGTGTGGTGGTGTGGTGAGTGTGGGTGTGGTGTGTGGTGTGTGTGGTGTGAGTGTGAGTGTGGTGTGTGTGTGTGGTGGTGTGTGTGGTGTGTGTGTGTGTCGTGTGTGTGTGTGTGGTGTGTGTGGTGTGTGTGTGTGCGTGCGTGTGCGTGCGTGCGTGGTGTGCGTGTGTGTGTGTGTGTTATGTGTGTTGTTGTGTGTGTATGTGGTGTTATGTGTGTGTGTGTGTGTGTGTGTGTGTGTGTGTGTGTGTGTGTGTAGTGTGTGTGTGTGTGTGTGTGTGTGTGTTGTGCTGTGTGTGGTGGTGCTGGTGGTGTGCGTTGTGTTTAAAATATTTTTTGTATGATTGTTAATATAAGTTAATTTATAGTTTCAATATTACATACATATTTTGCACTATTTGTCATCAATAAATCACATAGTTGTGCTATTAAGGTGGTTCATTTTTTGGACCACCGCCTCTTTGTGACTTCTTAATATGAAGTTTATAAATTAAAAAAAAATGATATTTCAATATTTTACACATAATTTTCGTTAATGTATTTTTAAATATATCTAACAGAAAATTTACATTTTTTAGTTTAAACTATGTCTTTACCTTTCAACCTTGTGGATATGAATGAAAGTGAGTTCTACGAACTGTTGGGAGGATTTTTTGGATGTAGCAGAGATTCCATCTGATAATGATTCCATTGCTTTGCTTAATGATATTGATATTCATGAAGACGAGGAACTAGATATTCAAAGCGGTGATATCTTATTCGGGATTGCCACATTTTCTAAAAGATATGTATCAACCAACTCCGTATAAGTTATTTAATTTATTTTTCACTAGTCTTCAACAAACTTATATTGCCAAGGGCATATACTTACCCACTAATCCCTTGGAGATGACAACTTTCTTGGGAATAAATTTCTAGATGGGATAAAGTCACTCCCTAGTTACAGGGATTATAGATTGGGTGCTCCTGATCTTCATGATTCTTATATACGTAAATTGGTGACTGCAAAACGATTCAATTGGATTCTCACCAACCTACATATGAATGACAATGTTTTGATGCCAAGGAAAAACGAAGACGGTTATGATAAATTATGTAAAGTACGACCTTTGCTAAGAGGTATTTCTGAAAGTTTTGCAAAATGTACGGCACCCACAAAAGAACTTCCTTTTGATGAATCTATGATTAAATTCAAGGGCAGAAGTTCAATAACAGAGTGTATGCCTTAAAAGCCAATCAAACGTGGATATAAAGTATAGAAGTTGACTGATAAGAATGGTTACTGCCATAAATTTGAAATTTACACCGGCAGATTAGAACCGGGGAAAGTCGAAAAAAATTAGGTGCAAAAGTTGTACTGAAGCTTACACACGAATTTACTGTAAAAACTATTTGCTATTTTCTTATAATTATTTTTCCAGTATAGACCTGATGGAGAAACTAAGGACAAAAATTTGTTTGCTCGTGGAACAGTTAACTCCAACAGAAAAAATCTTCCCAATTTTAAACCGGACAAAGATATGAAACGAGATGGGCTCTCTGTGATGACGGGGAAAGACAAACAGTCTGTACATATTTTGTCGAATTTTCATGGCCCTAAAGAAACAACAGAAGTAAAGAGAAAGGAGAGGGACAGTACAACAACTAATATACCCTGTCAGATCTCACTATTTCATGATAACAAAAGCATGAATTTTGTGGACAAATTTGACCAACATTTGTGTACTTATAAAATAGCCAGACGGTGATAAATGGTACCACTTTTTTATTTCTTGGATGCGTCTGTGGTAAATGCATTTGTAATATACAAACAAATAGCCTTGCCAAAAGTGTCGATGGAAGATTTAAAGAGAATCCTCACCAGCAAATTCCTGAAGTGCGTCTGGGGCAATATGCACACCAACCTGAGTGAGCTACCAGAAAAAGATGTGGACTTTGCAGTACTAAAAACCAACCTGTTCGCACAAACTGGAGCGCATCCAGTTTGTGCGAACAGGTTGGCAGGTTTGCAGAGTGATATTATGCTTAGGAAAAGATACAAGATGCTACCAAGAATTAACAAAAAATAATTATAAAATAATAAATTTTAGTTTATGAAATCTAATTAGTGCAGTGGTCTATATGCTGACCCACCTTTTAATTAGCTTTAATTATGTCAAATGAATTTAAAAATTATTTCATCACAGTTTATACTTGTTTTTTATAATAAATGTATTTAAAAATAACGTTTTTTGAATAAACTTTACGTTACATTTCTCTGTTCCTCTAGGGTTATTTAGGTATCAATTGTCTTGCCCCTCAAGTTATACAGTAACTAGCAAAATACCGGTTCTTCGCAACGGGATGGTATGCGAACAGACACTATTAGAAACCTAATGGGTCTTTCCTAATTTATGAAATACGAGCGCCTATTCAATTTACCTTGTAAAGCAAATTTGAACCCCTATTTCTCACCCACTGATATTGGTTTTCAAACGCCTTATGAACACACTCTCGATTCATGTTTAATTTAAATTTCAAAGATCTCTGAGATGCTTTTGCTAAAAGTCTCAAGGACCCCAAAAATCCTGATTTCACCTCATTTTCTCCCCCTTAGCACTTTCTTGCACTGAATTTTGGTTGTAAAACGCTGCTTAGTATGATACACAACATGACATTTTACAATATTTTAAATTTTCAACCCCTAAAACTACTGATTAATTTCATCATTCTCTTGTATTTGTCAACTATTATCCATCCCCATAATACTCCACAGAACGCTTAATTTTTTTTTTGTTCAGCCCTCCCGTTTCTACTCGTTAGGGGATCATTTCGGGGAAAAGTCAGAACATGTGTTCTTTATTTCTTAAAGAACATATAAACATCAATGTTCAGGTTTCTGGGTTTAACCCCCTGAGGTAAAATTTCAAAAAACGGTGAAACATGGGTCCATTCGATTATTAATGAGAAATGATTCCCCAATTTTTAGATCTCTCCCTGGATTTACGAAAACGCCTATTTTTTCAACCCTTAACATCTAACCCTTAGCGGTTGAGTTTCAAACTATCCTCCCTTAGCATCAGCCTACATGGTCATGGGTGCATATTACCCAAAGTTGAAGTTCCTAGGCCTAACGGTCTGACCTGGGCGTTGATTGATGAGTCAGTAAGTAAGTGAGGGCAAAGTCTTTTATTGATATAGATTAATTACTTCTGGTCAATGGAATACATTTAATCTTGTCTTGGCTAATATTTGTTTTCCATAGTTTATGAAACATTTTCTATTATAATATAAACCGTTCTATAATCAATCAGCAATATTTATTAATGAAGCTGGAGAATGGAGATGCTATAAGAAACGATTAACATGTACACCGTAAGTTTAGGTTCTTTAGAATGTTACGCAAGCAAAAGTTTGGTTTTACTACTTAATCTTTAAGATGATTTGAGATTGATTACACCAATGTATCAGAATGAAGATCAGCTGTGTGGAAATGTAGTTTTCTTTGCACACCTGTTATAACGCTGTTTTACGAAGTACTAGAAATTAAGGAACGTTTTCGTTTCCAAAACTACCTTTCTTGTTTTGTTAATGGGACACTGCACTTGAGTAATTATTAACAACCTTGTGCCGTTTTAATACTATTTGTTGCATTGTAGTATTTAATCAAATTCGAGATTGAGATTATAAATTTTAGCTACTCCGTGTATTTGATAATATTGAGTTATCGGTCCATTTACCGAAAAGGTCATACTTGTTGACATTTAATATTTATTAACAAACTGAAACATTTTCAGTATTAATTTCCTTTTATACAAACTACTACAGAAAGCTTGTTAATTGATGTACGAAGTTTGTAATGAAAAAGGTAATTATAATGCAAATTCCAAATGCAACAGTAAAAATTACGTAGAAATAAGCAAGGAAAAGAGGAAGTTATCACAGTTTCCTTTCAATTACAATTTACACAGAAGTATAGAACACCAATCAAATGATCGACAAATGCTTAAACTATTTTAATATTAATAAACACAGAAATCTCTTGAATATAAAATATCACTCTATCAGATTTTTTCCAGAAATTTCACGGTTCCGTTATACTGTACTTATAGTAATTTGCATTGTAAATTACTAATTCAACATGTACAAAATTTAATTGCACAATCCGCTTAATATGGAATTTTAAATTCTTATTTCCCGCAATAAAAGCAAAAATTTTAAAATAGAACATTAAAATCAGTAAAAGTATTTAAATAAGAGTAAAGCTATCGTTTTGTAAACTAAATGAAGAAATTCCTAATCCAAAATTTTAATTAATTACTACTTAATCATCAACAGATAAAGCCATAATTTAGATTACATTACTATAAATTAAAAAAAAAACATATATTTCTGTTGTTTGAAATTAAAATGTTTAAATAATCAAAGGTTTACACTAATAATTGTATGCAAATGAGAATTTTAAATAAATCAAATTATATTTTGCAAAATAAGGAGTGTTCCAAAATAGCGTGATTAAGTATAATACTTAAAACGTTTCTTCATAGATTTTTTCTTGTAACTTTTTTTATTAATTAAATAAATTATTCATTGCCGGTAGGTCATAGTAAAATACTTAATTAAAACATAAACATGTTCTCACGCTATTTTTCTTTATGGGTTTGTCTAAAGCAAAGGAAACGCTCAATATTACAACATATCCGCAAAAACACTTTGTTGTCGTCTGTTAAAAAAATTAGACTTCAGCTTAAAATACATCTGTAATTATGTCTATACTTAATATAAAAATGTACAGGGAATTTTGCATCTTAAATGACTAGTTCTATAACTGTTCTTCAATTAATAATACATATATAATGACTGTACACACAAGTTTAGATAAATATTTATACCTTGTTCCCTAATGACAAACGGACCTTTACGGTCTACTAAAAGTTAGTATATGAGTTCAGGTAAATTGTTTTGTTGGATATATAAAATAAATTCTGTAAGTTTACGCTAATAAATAATGATAAATTATTAGGATTTATGAAATATTACAACATTTTAAGTAGATTTTTTGTAATGTGCTTCCATTTTGATTCTTTAATAGCCATTAATTCATGGAACATTTTACGAAAATGTTTAGGTTGGCAAAGCTTGATCCGGAATTATGTCATGCACTTTTACAAAGTGTGTCTAAAACAGGATGCGTCTAGTGGAAAAGTTTGATGTGAGCGAATTCGCGATCGTATTTTTGGCAATTCCACGTATTTCAAGTGCGTACATGCAAGATTATCTTCCATTTTCGTGTTTTTTTGGATAAAATAAAAGGCGACTAGATTAAATTGATACTTTTAAAATTAAGACATTACCAACCGGCACAAAAATCCCTAAATCAACTAAGGTAAAAATTTTTGTTTAAAAACGACATAAGAAGGGCAAATTACAAGAAATGGCATAAAAAACTTGTTTTTTAATATACTATTATTACACTATGTGATCAACAATGTTTAATCACGTTTGAATTTGGCACATATTTTCTGGTGTCTTTGGTCTGTTTTGTCGTGGGTATTGTTTAATTTCATTTTGGGTAAGTCTGGGATAGTTCGTCCACCGGGAGAGACCGACCAGTAACGATAACTTAAAAAGTATTCGATAGGCGGCTCTCCTTGTTCGTCGCTAAATGCTGCTTAGTCATTCGCATCGTGGCTTCTTCTTGAAACGTTATGGTTAACTCAAAGTCGAAAGTTATTCATGATTTGTTATTTTAAGGGTGCTCAGAATTTTACGACAATAACAGTGCTAGTCCTATTGCTTCCGAGCAAGTAAGTTTATTGAAGTAAACTCTGTTTCCTTTGCTGAAAGGGATATTATACTACAATTTAACCTAATATATAGAGGCATAACATAAACACTAACACAGCGCCCTGGTAGTCGATCTCTCCCGGTATTTTGGGATAGTCTGACCACTTTGACGTGGGATAGACCGACGATTTTGTCCATGAAATATCATACAACAAACTCAAAACTTTTATGTTTAAAACTGTTAATCAAGTATATTTTTGGTGTGATATATAGCGTGCGATGATAAAAATTATTTTTTCAGATCAATATGCCTAACGTTTACCTCCGAAAGGGCAGTTCGAATAGAGCTACTTGGACCTCCCAGCAGCTTCAAGATGCCATGAACGCAGTACGCAATAAAACAATGGGGGTTAACGAAGCTGGTAAACAATTTGGAATCCCAAAAACAACTCTTAAAGACCGATTAAAGAAAAATGATACCAGTAAAACTTGCCGTCTCCATCATGCTTAGGAGAAGTTACCGAACCGACGTAAAACACATAAATAAACTTCAATTATTTGGATTTGCACCAGATCGCGAGTCTGTCAGAACATGGGCTTTCCAATTAGCGGAAAGAATACGTGTAAAATACAAATTTAATAAATAATCAGGCAAGGCCGGTTAAGATTGACTGCAATTATTCCTGCGTCGTCATACTGATATTTTGTACCAGAAAGGCAGAGGGAGTTTCGATTGCTCGAGCTGCAGGTATGTCTAGGGAAAATGCTAAGCATTATTTTGAACTGTTAAGCAAAATTCTGAGCGAGAATGATTTACATAAAAAACCTTCAAATATTTTCAAAGTCGATGAAACTGGACTACAGCTAAATAACAGACCAGCACAGGTATCGGCAGCCAAAGGTTGTAAAAACGTTTCGGCATTAACTTCGGGGAAAAACGGCGAAACAATTTCCGTTATAGCGTGTTGTAATGCCGAAGGAGTGTTCTCACCACCCTTTTCAATATTTAAAGGCAAAAATAAAAAAAACGAGTATTTAGATGGAATGCCAAATGGATCGGGCATGGCAATGAGTGAGAAATCGGCATACGTAAATGCATCTATATTTTGGGGTTGGCTGAAAAACCACTTTGTCCCTCGTAAACCGACAGAAACAGTTTTACTTATTTTGAACGGTCACACGTCTCGCATAAATTCTGTTGAGATATTGGAATTTTGCGAACAGAATCATATTATCCTCCTCTGTTTACTCAGCCACAGTACACACTACTTACAGCGTCTTGATAGGGCATTTTTCAAGTCCCTTAAGAGTAATTATTATGTGGCTGATAGTAATTACGTTAAGGCAAATTGTACTAGAAAGTTATCTAGGTTTCAATTTGGAACACTTTTAGGATTCGCTTGGAACAAATGTGCAAGTGTAGAAAATGGGGTTGCAGGATTTCGAGCTACCGAAATTGCACCATACAATCCCGAAGTAATTCCTGATTATGCTTACATTGGTCTTAATATGGAACCACCTGCTACACAAAATGCTTCTGTTGACTCTCCTATTCTACAGACCTGCTAGATTCAATTTCACCAGTCCCTGTAACAAGTTCCTGAGTGCTTTGCACAAAACGTAAACGGCAGTTAGCAGCTAAAGCATTGTTTTACAAGATAGTAGTGATTGTGCCGAAGAATTTAATGAAAATGACTGTGTAGGGTGTGGTGAAAATTATTACAAGACAACTAAAGCTGATGATTGGTTTGTGTCAGAACTGTAGACGTTGGTTACACGCAGGGTGCTTCAAGTACCCAAAACTATGTGTAATATGCGGTAAAAAATATATAAAAACAAAAAAATAATATTATTTTCAACAAATAATTTCCAAAAATGAATTAGTTCTTAGTTTAGTCGTAGTCACCCGGCCACTAAGGGTCAGACCGACCAATGCAGTGTTTAGTTTTTTATATTCCAGCCATTTATTTAGTTATATTCTGTTCAAATAAAGGGTCATATATAAATACGAAATGGTTTTATTTTCTTAAGAACTTATAAGAACCGTTAATTATCCCGGACTTACCCTATGTTTTATTTTCTGTCTTCAGTTTGGAATAAAATTTTGAGTGCGTAGCGCTAGCCGAAGACATTCGTTAAAAAATATATGGAATGGACTATTTAGGACGCTTGAGATGAGAAAATTTTTGGGACAGACAAACTAAATTTTGTAAAATTTGTAAAAAAGAGTGAATATTGACGTCATATTGCAAGGAAATAAAAACATATTTATACCGGGAATTAAACAAACAAAAAAGCAATTTATTTTTGAAATATATATTAAACCAGATACTCCCGAAACTATTTTTTTTTAATATTTTATTTTGCTTAAAAATAGGTTCAGTAGAGTATACTAAACAAAATTTTACAAGACCAATTTTTTATAATGGGAATAGTTTGCTAGATATTACCCGTCTTTTATAAAGGACAGTGGTATTATAAGTGCCAATGATGGAAGAAATAAAAAATTTCGTAATGATCTTCAAAATGTATTCACAGATTTGTAATCAAATTCAAATATATTATTTATAATACATAATATAAGTATAATATAAGTTACCTACTTAGTATGATATTCGAGGAAACAAAGTTTTGGATGCAACCCAACGTCACACTTGTTGCGGAATTGAACTTTCTTGTGACATAAGCGGCATTTAATCTGATAGTCCTGATAGACAATAAGATGATCAAGTCTGTCATACCTAGAAAACTCTCTACCGTGAGCATTAGGCCGCACAGGTCCTCGTCTGGATGTTTTTTTATGCGTTTGTAGAATATTTATTGCAAGAGATCTGCAAAACATAAATTGGTCCATTTTTCCTCCATATCAGCGAAGGATTTGCCAGGAATTTTGTATGGCCATATCCAAGCAATGGCTCACTAAAGGGAAGTACCATTTTTTCCCTGTAATACCCACACGATAAAGACTGATGTTTTGGTCTTCTCTGTCTACTCCTCATAATATTTTGCTTGTATATTTTTTATTATTTTTGGTTGAGGTACAGATAATTTTGATTTTCTTTCTGAGAAAATCTCGAAATATACTTGTTGGGAAGATGGACTGGTAATTTAAAGCAATGGAGACAATATTATTGTCATTCCAATGACAAACTACTTGATACTTCCCTTTCTTGTTTTTAAATTCAGATTCACTCTTCATCGTTGGCACCACAATTCTATTTTTTCTTACAGATCCAGTTGCTTTTATTGCTCTGCCTCTCAATATCAGAAGCAAATCCCAAGATGTAAAAAAATTGTCGAAATACAAGTGAAACGATAGGTTTTCTTTCTCCAATGTTATTTTATCAGCAAAAGTGAGTACGACACCTGCACCTAAGCCTAGATCTTTGTAGCGTTCTTTTAATTTTTAATCTTAGATATGGCTTAAACCATTCAATGTAGTCTATTTTAGTAGTAGCCACCCAAAATTTATAACACCATCTAATGGGTTTGCCCCTAATACCATTTGGTATTGTCACTACAGTGAAGATTCTGCATAATATAATTGAAACGATTTCTAGAAATATCTTCGCACACTATTTTATGATTGGCGTCAGAATTATTTTCCCAATACAACGATCTTCTTAAAACGCTAGAATAATCACTATAAATACGTACACCAAAAAAGCACTTCATTTCATTTATAGATATGTCATATGTTGTGTAGGCTGGCATAAAGATTCGTGTATTCAGTTATCAGTTGCCATAATGTCTCATCAAAAATAGGTAGAAAATCTCCAAAGAGGGAATGTAATGCAGGTGCTAATCAGCATGTGCTACATGCTGATCTTGCCAATTTTCAACTTGTTTGTCACATATTGTTGAACCCATTCATAAATTTTGATCTATTATTGTACTTCATAAAGAGTACTAATGAAACATCATCTTCACTATCTTTCGATTTCATCGATATTATTGAAAATAGGTTCAGCTTGAGAATTCAGTAAACTGCCAGGGAGATTGTCCAAAACAACGTTTTCATCGTCGCCAGAGTAACGTCTTCATTAGAGATTACTGGTGGAAACACAGCTACTGCATCTGGCAATCTGGTATCATCATTAATGTGCTCTATCTCTTCTAAAAGCTCATTTAGTGTTAACGGTTTTTTCCAATACCTAAAAAAATAGTATCCTTTTATCCCACGGGCCTTTAAAAAGGACGGCAACTTTTAGCTACAGGATACGCACAGTGAATATCTCAACTATGTCAAATATATAGAACCAACAATATAAAACAATATTGCAATGGTAAAAGTTACAAATATTTAGTAATATATGCCTACCTCAACTGGTCCATGGCAACATGAACAAAAACTATCAGAATATATTTTGAATACAACAGCATCGAAACTAATCTAAACAATTACAAATGACAGTAGTATGCTGGTAAAAGGTTAAAGAACACTGTTTAGGTGGTGCTATCTCGATATGAGTAAGACGGTGGAACTATTTGGGTTAACCTAGATGAATGCAATAAAAGTTATAAAACACTGCCGATATATACTTGCACATCGTAGTATACAAGCTTACTGTAAAAGGGCATAGCGTGGTAGAGCGTATTTGAATTAAGAAGAGCATACCTCAAATTAGATTTCTGCGGGAAATTAAAAGCAAATGGGAAATTCACTGGCGTAGATATTTTATAGGAATTTAGGATAAACATATGTATTTTATTTGCTATCAAGAACTGTTAAGATTTAAGTTGTAAAATTGAATTTCTTGTTTAATAAACTAATTGAAATAAATAAAATACACACACGGACCACACAAAAATTAAGGAGGCGCGGGGAGTGCACAGAATTGCTTCAAACGCTCCAAACAATAGCGAAACGTAAGCTAGCGCACTTAACTTTGTCTGAGGGACACTTACTAAAATTTGTGAGATTATGTACGGTTTATTGAAATACTATAAATCTGAAAAATTATACTATTTAACGTTGGAAAAAGTCTGAAATTTTTGTGGCAGTTCTGCAACGATCCCCAATTTATGTCAAACGATATTTTTAGTTCACGAATAAAGCCCTTTAAATCCGCCAATCGTCTAGACTTACTTGATCCAGAGGAATGATGAATACATGAAAACAGGACTTTCTTATGCTTGTGTCCATGTTGTTTGTATTCTCGCTTATATGAAATGTACGTAATATAGTCTTAGTTTTCCTTATATCCAAACCAATAAACAATTATTATCTTTCTGCTTAGAAATGTAATCAAGTTCTTTAATGTAATTTCACACAATGCAAGGCATCAAAATTGTATTTTCATCAATGAAAATTAACAAAATTTTAACAATATAAAAGTCATGTACTTAGGGTCCTAACATTTATATATGCACGTAACGATGATATACAAAATATTGTACATTTTGCACATAATTTTATAATAAATACAAACAAATGAATAAACGCAGAAACTTTAAACTCTCTCAAAGCTAGTTTCAATACCAATGTAACGTTAAAACTTTCGTAACCTAATTTATATTAAAACTTACTCCAGTCGAGTAATATTTCGTGTATTTTTTTGAACATTAATAAAAGAAATTAAAAGATAATTAGTCCATATGACTGTTGTTTGTAATATCGTATACTTACAATGAATCATCGGTAGTTAACGTATTTATTCGTTGTGCAACCCTGTTTCGGAATAATACAGTATTCCGCACTTGACATTTTTTGAGTTAATTCATTTTTAAGGCTTCCTACAAAAATATTGTTAAAGAAAATGTATCTAAAATTTAATTATCTTTATAAAAGATGCCTACGCATTTTGCTATAAACTTTTTTCTTCAGATATTCACAAAAATCACTTCAGGGACTTTTTTGTTCTTTAGGGCTAATTTATTTCCTTATGAAAAAACCTTCCTGAACAAAACTTACCTAATTTCCTTTAAAAAATCACTACATATATATCTCTAAATTTAATACTTCTCGAAATGTTAGTTATACTTATAATTTGTTGGTGAACTCTTACAAATACTGAAGGATGCGGAGCTCTTCTAAAAGGAAATCTTCGCCTATATTCACGGGCTGCTGCTGCTGAACTTCCATTTATAAAACCATAAATAAAATGGATATCCGCTATTTCTTGATTAGAAAACAAAAATGGCATTTTAAAGATCACTTTTGCAATAAAAATTAACACAATAAAACATGTAAATAAATTACATTCTTTCTTATGCACAAGTCGTATTTAAAATAAAACGTTAAATTTGACATAATTTGATTTTTTTTATTGTTCTTTTCATGGCACACTATTTTTTGCGGGAGCAACCATTTGAAAGCTATTCATGGATTACAGCTAATTTATCTCAAAAACTATGCATTTTTCGAAAAAAAAGCAGAAGACAAAAAAGTTCCTAAATCAAATGGGCAATCTAAATTTTTTTAATAATAATTTTTTTAACAGTTAGAGGAGTCGCATGAAAAAGTTCGGGGGGGATAAAGAGTGTACCACCCCAGAAAATGTACTACCCTGTAGATATTGATAAACGTTTAACTACTCTTAATATTGAATTTAAGAAGTGTAATATGTGTACTAAATTTGGATTTGTTATTTTAAATAGTTTTGAAGATAAATTAAAAGAACTGAAAAAAAAATTAAAACTTTGAAACCCTGTATCTCCAAAACTAAGCGTTTGGCAACCTATGTTTATATGAACTTTTTGTCTTAATTTTGAAAGCTCTATCGACTATTAAAGTCCTGCTACAAAAACACCCTATATATATATATATATATATATATATATATATATATATATATATTGTGTGTGTGTGTGTGTGTGTGTGTGTGTGTGTGTGTGTGTGTGTGTGTGTGTGTGTCTAATTCTCGCCACCAAAGAATAAACCTGCGTCATCACTTACAATAGTACGAGTTAATATAAAAAAACGGATTCAAATTATTTCCGTAATAATTTCTTTTAATTAATTACTCTTTTCCTAGATGGGGGTTATAGGTTTCCATACGATTATAAATATAAATACTGTTTATTCGAAATTTACACCGTATAAGAAAACTACGTTTACTTTGTGAAAATTGAAGAAAATTGTTCATTATAATTGACGTATTAATGACCACGGTGAGTAGGTACAACAAGTTTACGTAAATATTTAGAGAATATTTATGTCCAATATGATGTAAGTTGGTGTTAAACATTTACATATATTTGATAACTAAAGATAATCGAATTTTTAGGTTTCCCTATTTGAACTTCCGAACGTTGATACAGCTTCATTGAATTTACCTTTATAAATACATACTTTTTATATTTTAAACAGAAGTGTTTAGAAGCTTGTTTATAGATATACATGTAAATAAGACCTCCAATTAAAATAAAGAAACATTTTTGTTAAAAAGTTTAATTTGCTTACAACTCTGCGGTTATGTACAATAGAGGGATAAGACGACAAATACTACATATACTCAAATTTAGTTATTAATGGGTTATGAAGCTATTTTGCAATCTTTACATACTGCATGACATAAGTCTAGGCAAAGGAAAACTATCAATAAGATATAAGTAAACTTATTCAATCAGAAAACTGCATATTCGTGTTTCTAATTAACGTCAATGTTGATTTGTTTACAATTTGTCTACAAAATGAAAATAGAAATGAAATAATTTTAATCACAATTTTTTTAGCATAATTATGCAGCCTCTGTTACAGTGCAATCATTATTATTTAACCGTGTCGCTCCTAGAACAGTACTACTGTTCCGCATCCTTAAAATGAAAATTGTGCTATGTCTAGTGGTGTAAACGCAGATATTAAAAGAAATACTACCATAAATGACAAAAACTTTCGTGAATGACGAATTGCCTATTATGTAGGCGTACAAACACTTGAAAAATTGTAATTTATGTTTATTTTAAATTAACACTTATTTTTTTTAAATTTAGCAGTATTTAATTATATTTATGGACATAATACAGTAGGTATATGTTTATTATTACAGTTAAAAATAGAAAAATAAAATCAAACTTGGCAATTATCTATAAAACAATTGACCATTGTTTGCATTACAGGCATCTACTCTTCGCTTCAAATACATTTATTAATTGAGCTTCTGTAATATTTTGAATTGCGGTAGTTATTGCATTTTTTAATTCATCAACTGTATGAAAGCGTGTCTTTTAGATTTTATTTTTATTTATTTACGAAAAAGACATAAATTTCACGTATTAACTTACTTTGAAAGTCTTGGTTAGTTTATTAATGAGTTTTGAAAAAAACTATTTTATTGTAATATAAAATAAACGTAGATAAAGGAATAGTTGAAAAAGCAAAGATCTATGTACGTTTATGAAATGTCAATCGAAGTTGAAATAAATATTTGTGCCTATCTTCACCAGAAACTTGAAATAAACTTTTAATAAAAATTCTGTAAAAGCAGTTTTTTTCGGTCAATCATTGTTGATATCCTGGTATAATAAGTTCATTACGAGAATAGGCAACATTGTAAAAACGGAAACAATAACCAAACAGACGTTTAAAACTTAAAAAATTAAGAGAAATGAAATCATTTTAATCATATTTTTTTTAGGATAACTATGCACCCTCTTTTTATACGTTCACAACGAAAACAGGCAACATTGTAAAAACAAAAACAAAACTCCATGGCAGAGTGACGTTTAAAACTTCATGTCAGATAGAGATTAATAGACATAAATACATGTTAACTTAAAAAAAATTCCAAAGCCGCCCGCTTCTATAAGATATCAGTAATACAGTTTAACCATTTTCATTCACATTTAATTAATTTTTAGACTTACCTTGCGTTATGTTAAGAAAGCTATGTAAATTTTCTTTAAAAAATATGTCTACACTTTTCCTTATAAAATTAATCGTTATTCAGATATTGAAAAAATTTGAACTAACAGTTAAATTCTACCTTAGGAATTTGTTTGTCGCTAAATTACGCGTCCTATCAAACAATTGCATAGAACATAATTAATCAATACTTTTAAGGTCTATCGCTAGGTATTTTTATATCTTTGAAATATGCAGCTGGATTTCTTCAAAAATCTAATCAGCTCCAAGCGAAATGAAAACAAACTTAAATACAAAATTTTAAGTACGGTGGTATATTCGTTCTAGAGTAATCGATTCTTAAGTTTATACTTAGAATTAGATTATAGTTTTATTTTGTTTAACTATTTTATTTCTACAACAAAGTTTTTTTTTCATTTTTTAGTGATTACATAAAACAGAATACGTTTGCCCCCCCAAAACTTCAATTTCCCGCCTAAAACTTCAATTGCCCCGTCTGAATTCAAAACCTAGCTACAGGGCAGTGTTAGAGTAGTACTGTTAGTAATAGTAATTAGACTTACGGTAAAATCGCAATAAAACGGAGCACAAATAAATATTTTTATTTTAAAGATTCAAAGAAAAGGCCAACTCGTAATGAAAGTAAGTTTACATTGTTTTGTAATTACATACATATTACACAAAGGCATTTTTTGCAATAAAATTTCTCACATTAAATCTCTATGCAATATTGAGTAAACATTCTTTACGAAGTTTAAAGCTAATTAAGTAAATAAATCAAATTAAAGCTACTAAACTGTAAACAAATATTTCTAAGTTAGATAATTAAAAGTATTTCAAGATATAATAATAATTTGCAGGCTGTAATTTATTACTTGACTGAGCACCACAGAATGTAATTAATCAATTAATACACAGCCTAATTATCACATTAAATGATTACTTGATCTTCGCATGAAAGTAATGTAAAAAAGAGGAAAAAAATTAAACATGATTTACTGTAAGTTATAAATTCTTAAAATAAGTTAAGGGCGCGAGATTAGTAATTATAATTTTTTTCGAAGATTACTAACGACCTTCATTATTCTTTTCTTTAATTTTTTCACATTTTGGCTGTCTCCTGATACTCAGTTATGAGAAAGTATTAATATTTGGGTAGAGTTAGTTGAAATAATTTCAAAATTGCTCTATGCTTAATCTTTAACAATATTAATAGAACTATTAATAAAACTATTACGTTAACACGATTATTTCATTCTAATACAATTTTTGTCATAATATTTTTAAACATACTCTTACTAAGGAAAACAGCTAGTATTATTGGTAAAACGTTTAAAGTTCAAAATAAGCATTTTATTCATATTTAACATTTTTCATTCTTCAAAACATTTTACGAAATTATGAAAGGCGAGTTAACAAATGCCCACCGTAAGCAGAAATATTTTAGATCAAGGTTGGTTTGGTACATAAACAAGGAGTTTTCTCTGTTTTGGTTAAATTGAAAACATAATCATCAAATTAAAACTTGTGTATGAAGATAAATTACGTTCGCCTAAAATACTTGATGGTTTAAATTTTACAGTTCCAATAAGACACAATACTTGTAAGTTAGTGACTGGTCCAGTGGTGCCGTTTAAATTACTACAACTAGTCTTGATACTAGTGATTATGACTAGCAACATCAGCACATGAATTTATCATTGTAACGACGACCGAGCAGTTAAAAAAAAGAAAAACTAAATTTTTCAAGTCTCTTACACTTCTACGTGTCTCAAAATAAACGTATTCTTTATTGGAAATGATAATCTATACTTTAGCAATTATTAAAGAACACAAATTTTTGGAGGATAGTGACGGCTTGTGGTCAACTGTAATAAACCCCACACCACTTGTTTATATTATGAAATACATAATATTGAAAAATAAGGTGTAATTTCACATTATACACGGTGTTTCAAAAATGTCTAGACGTATTCTGTGTGTGAAATTAAGCTAATTTTGTCAAATGAACATATGGCCCAAAAGGCACCATTTTAAAGATACAGGGTGTTGCAGTTTTGAAAAAAGGGACGGTTTCCTTTGATTTCTCAAGAACTACATACAGAGACAATCTGGTATTATGTACCTTACCCACACTCAACACGAGTCATACACTGATACTCAATTATTCGATACAGTGGCGGAGATACGGTCAGGTCGAAAGGGTTTTTCAAGTTGAACTTCTACGCCACTGGATGTGCTCGAATTTTGTTTCCAATTCTGTATTTCTCAACTCAATATACACGAATAACGTCACTTGCGATTTTTTTGCATATTATTAAACATATTTTATTATCATACCCCATTTTACGTTTTCTTTCTATGTACAATTTCTATGTACTATTTGGAATTTTCTTTGCCTTGATGTTTTCCCCATCTTCACAGATTTTCAGATCGAAATAGTAAACTAGTGGCGCACGCTATGAAGTACATGAAATAAAATTTTCTTGTTTACCTTGGAAACGAGCGGTCAAATCACAAAATCGCAAGTGACCTTATTCGTATATATTAAATGGTAACAAAAGTTGAGCACATCCAGTGGCGTAGAAATTCAACCTGAAAAACCCTTTCGACCTGGCTGTATCTCCGCCACTGTATCGAATAATTGAGCATCAGTGTATGACTCGTGTAGTGTGTTATGTACATAATATCAGATTGTCTGTGGGTATAGTTCCTGAGAAATCAAAAGAAAAGGTCCCTTTTTTTCTAAACATCAACACCCTGTATCTCGAAAATGGTGGCCTTAAGACCATATATTCATTTGACAAAATTAACTTAATTTCACACACAGAATACGTCCTAGAAATTTTGGCAGAGATTTTTGAAACACTGTGTTTAACAACGTAACTAATTTGATTCATTACATTACCCTATTTTATAATATGAGAATAGTTAGAGCTTGCAGTATAACCAAAAATTATATAAATATAAAGTGTAAACATTAAACAGTATAAGATAACTTTTAAAATGTTAAGGTTAACAAAAAAAATTCCGTACAATAGTTTTCTTGTGTATCTCGATCAACTTCTATCGTCCTATGTAGTTAGAGCCTTAAATTACACATAGAAACGAACGTTGCCCATAAATAATAATTGAAATGCATTGGGTTCTTGTTAAAATATTGTCATACTTATTTTGAACATTGATTCTCTTCCTATGACATGACCATCGTCGAAGATTTTAATTTTCACGACAATTCATTACCGTTCACTAAAATTGATCCACAGAGTAGTGTGGCTCCAGCATGGCACAACTGGTATGCATTAAATATGAAACTAGAAAGATTGCCATTTTTCTTTCGCCATAAATAACTGACAAATGACCACCCAAAAATCTATGTTATACGAAAGTAAACACAATAATGAAACTTCTGGCAATCTGCATTAGAACCTCACACTTCCAAGTAGAAGACAACTTCTATCAACAAGAGTTTGGGATGGCGATAGGTTCCCCCTATCACCCTTGGTGAGCAATATATAAATGGAAGAGCTCGAAGACCAAGCGATATCCAGTTTCACCAAAAACACAACATACCACCTACCACGCACCCACATACACAAAAGTTGTCAAATGAGTTAATAAGTCGATTTAGCGATAGTGAAAAAAAAGTCCATTCCATAACCTTCTATACCTACATATGTATATGTAGGTTGGAAGGTAAAAAACAAACTACTACCTTTTTATATAATTTCAAAATAAAAAAATATATAATAATCAGTGGCGCGCCGTTTGTGCATTTTTTAATTCATCAACTGATTTTTTTGAAAGTCGGGTATTGGGGTTTTTTAAGATCGCCAAGTATCAATCATTTGTCAAAATAAAAAAATTCAAATTAGTGGATCAACAATGATGGATTATCGGGTTTAAAATCCGATATGACTAAAATTCAAGTATTGTGGGCTAATGCAACTTTGTTAATTTTTAAAACAATACCTAAATAAAAAAAATTTAAACACTGCCAGTGGCGCACCGTTTTTAGGGTGCAAATTTTTATAAAAGACGGGTATTGAGAGTTTTCAAGATCGCTAAGTATAAATCATTTGTTTAAATTAAAAAAATTCAAAATGGCGGATCAAAAATGGAGAATTGTCGTGTTAGAATTGTCGTGTTTAAAAACCGGTATATGAGAAAGCATTATGGCAGATTTGGCAACGGTTTTTAATTTTAGTGGTTTCAGTACGAAATGCCTTGCCGAATTTTTAATTATTCATATTAATTTTCCAATTTTGCTATGGTTTTAATTGCATTATCATTATGTAAGTACTTAGTTTTATGTTCTAATTTTATTTTATATGTAATTTTAGTAGCCTAGTAGGTTTAGGTTTAGACAGTCAGATACATTATTATTTAAGCTAATAATTTGGAAATTAAATATAATTTCCGTAAAATTTTAAGAATGTATTAAATGCGTTTTTTCCTATACGAACTCATCTTTTCATAGCCATCAATGACGTGATGTCAAATTTCACAAAATCGATTTTGCTTAAAAAAGCCAAGCGTGACGTCCTAATTATATGTATTTTAATCAAACATCAATAATGGAATAAATAAAGCAATAGAGATAACTTACAAGTTTTTTAACTATATAAATAAATAATAAAATAAGAAACCAAAAACTTAGATGTTTATATTCGAAAAAGTATGTACAGACAAATAAAAGTTTGAAAATTTAGAGAAACTTTAAAGAAATATTAGATGCTCAAACGCTAATTTGGACATTGAAAAACAATATTCCGGTAATTCTGCTACATCTGTATAATTTCAGTTAATGTGCTATAAATCGACAGAAAGGATGATGGATATAGTAAATATATCACAAAAGCACTCGGTTTTTCATTACATCTGTGCGTACAATGGTCATTCAAACCGCCCTTTTATTACCATATGAATATACGATGTACACATTGAAGTGAAATAGTATTCACTCTTTTGTGACCTATAATTAGTATGCACATTTCAAAACATGTTGCGAGCATAATTTTACTTGTAGGAGTTACATTATAAATGTGACAAATCGTTTATGTGGTTTAGAAATATATTATTTAATGACCTTAATATTGTTTTCCATTTTCAAAGTAATTGGCAGTTGACTTCAAAGCATTGGATATTACGCTGCATAAACAATTTAATTTGGAAACAAAATGTTTCCAATTAGATTTAGCATCAAGGAACAAATCGTTGGCTGTAAAACATTTTATAAGGCCTTTGCTCAATCCGTTTATTACTACTATTAAAACTAGCAACGTAAATACACTAGCGACTAATAAAAAATGGATAAAATAATCATTAATCAAATTACAGCAGTTTTAAGTTTATCTAGACTTATAAAACTCCCTATAGAGGGTGTTTCACAGAACTATCTAATTAGAACTGTTTTGGAAGGCAATTGAATTAAAACATTTACACCTTACGAGATAATTCATATAGTTCGAAACCAATAATTAATGGAAGCTCATGAACGCACAACTTCACCGAAGTCGTTACCTAAAACCATCTGTAAGACTTAGTTTATCATCTTGTTCCACAATCTCCAAATTTTAAAATAATCCGTCAACTGCCCAGGTCATCAAGTTTGATTTATATTTTGAAAAAATCAAAGGACCTTACAAACCACAGTATCTATCTATATATATATATATATATATATATATATATATATATATATATATATATGGTCTTGCATCCAGAACCCTTTAAAATTTAACTGATAAGCAAAATGACATCGCCGCGTCAGTCGCCATTTATGTACATCATGATACCTATTACCTCATTCCCTTACGGAGAAACCGTATTCTGGCTCTTACATTTACTCACCGTGAACGATTTTTCTCCACGTACAAACTTTTCGCACCCTCTTTCGCTTCCGCAAGATGCATGCACTAATTACAACAAATATTTTCATACCTAAAACGCCGTACCTTTCCTTTGTTAATGGCCTTTTCCACTGCAACCCTTACTTACTGCCTTATCCTTAGCTTACTTACATAAATCTGCTTTGTTAGTAATTCCTCGTTCATTCTTTCAATCTGACTAAACCAAAGAATCTTTCATACAGATCAACCATCGCCACACCGATTCATTATCCACTCATTCCTCACTTTATCCATTTTCGTTTTACCGAATACGCTCCGCAAAAGTCTCGTAGTAATAACAGTTATTTTATTATCGTGTGGTGTTTTTGGCGTACTTAAGCCCCACTTCCTCATTTACCCATGAACACATTAAACAAACCCGGTGACATCATACAGTCTTGTCTAACTGCTTGGTCTATTTTAAAGTATTCACTCAAGTCATATGCTCGACTACCGTCATATACTGCCATTTACGAGACATTGCAGTACAGCTACAGCCCAGTACAGCTTCTTCGTCACTTTTGAATCACTACTAAAGAACAACGATCTGATTCATGCATCACCTTGAACATCCTGTATCTTACTTTGTCTTACTGCAAGTACTATATCGATGAAAACTCTTCCAAATACCTTACCAGGTACACTCAACAAACTTATCCCTCTGTAGTTTTTATACCTACTGCTACTGCCTCTGCCCTTATACATCGGAACAATACTCGCACTTTTCCAATGGATCAGTATTTTTCTAGTCTTGATCCATACATTAAATACCCACTTAATGCAATCTTTCATTAGACTTTTGCACATCCAGATTTCAGAATTTCACCAGAGTTCCATCCTTACCTACAGCTTCACCATTCTTCAACTTTTGTACAGCTTTTTGCCTCATTCAACTCAATATCATCCTCAATTTTATTCCTTATCTCCTCCACATTCTCTTTTCTCCTTGTTTAATTCTTTAGTTAGCTTACCTTCACTTCCGTACAACATTTTAAAATATTCTTGCCAGCATTTTCTCAATCCGTACGCATACCATACTAACTCGTTCATACTATTCTGCACTTATATTACGGCTTGCTTTGCACCACGTTTTCCATTACTTACGAACTTCCAGAAAGGTTTCTTATTTCCCTCAAAATCGTTCTACATTTTCACACCTTCTGCCTCCCTCCACTCCTCTTTGCTCATTCTTATATAACCGCTTTTCTCCGCCACATTTTTGTGGTAATCAATATCACGTACGCTTTACAGATTAACTCTACCGTGCAATCTTTTTCTTCTCTCTCCATACCCATTTTTTGTCCTAAGCACACTTTAGAATCAACGAAAACATAATCTCTGATTCACGGATTACTTTTGTATCACTAACCAGGTTTCTAATTATGCGTTTAGATTCACCTTTCTGCCATGCGTACATATGAACACTTTGATGTTTAAATCATGTATTATACACAAACACATTTCTTTCTACACATTTATTACATTTGTAATTTCATACTATTTCCCATACGTACCTTCAGAATTCCGGGTACCAACCCGCCATTCCCCTCGTAAACAGAAAGGTACGAGGCAATCACACTAATTCAGTGTCTGCCACAAACCCGGTCACTTGTTATCTCAGACGTACCCAACGTAATTCTGTGTACTACCTTGCAATGCAGCACATATTTGCCCGTAAACCCCAACTAGAAAGCCTATGCGGGAGGCTGACGCTACAAAATTACAGAAACAATGAAAGCTTACAGAATTTTACACTATACAGGACCGTATTCAAATGTAATTAATTCGCACAAAACCATCTTAAATATAGAAATTAATTCAATATGTATCTGAACAAACATAATATTACAGTAGCTCTAATTGGCCTTACGGGTCATTGAATTTGTTATTTCGGGGCCGTTTGAATAATAAAATCTAATTTTCTAATTCCAAAAGAAATAACTGTGTAAGAATGTCGACACATAAGACGTATCTATCGTAGGATATTTAGTTGGCTGAATACTTTTCGAGAAATCGATCGAAGTCAAAAAATTAAAAATTCTAGAATGCATCGAATTCTTGAGGTATTTTCGATACACGTGAGTTAGTGGGGGGAAGATTGGCAAAACTCTCGTTTCTGGATTAGTGATACAATTAGATATATCGTCACAATTGTAATGAGTGTTCTACTCATCTTTATTCCTCCAGTTGTTTACCGTCCCGCTATGCAACTGGATTGTTTTATAAAATAGGATATTAACTTTCTCAACTTTTTAGGTAAATTTAAAGATGTCCTTATTTCAACCCCTTTACTGCAGCTTATTCGTCAGCGAGTATACAGTATAGATATATTTTCAATGTAAATAATAATCAGACTTTTTAAACGTCATTATAAACATTACAGTCCCCTATCACTAACCTCTATAGTAGACACTTAGCTATATCAGTGTCCATAGATCAAGCAAGTATGAACAATCAATTCAATCAAATTTTTGGAGTTAATTATGAGACCTAATTCGCGAGTCTGGCGTCTATTTTTGTAAGCTGCCGTTGTGTTGCAGTAATATCTCTGCATTTAATTGTTGAAATTTATGACAGAAGAATGACTACATCTATTCTCTTTTCTTTTCTAAGTTTATATTATTTAGCTATTCCAAATGGTAATAATTAGATATAGGTATTTTTAATAATAAGTTACAATCAAATACTGTTTAAGAAAACATCGAAAAACGTGCGACGGTGGTAATAGTGGTGTCAGTTTCTTAAAATTCCAGCTCTTAAGTGAGCATTCAGTTCATATGAGATAAACGATTTATAATACTTTACTGAACAATATTTAAGATTTTTTAGCGATTACTTAAGGTATGCTATATTTATAATTATTCAACTTTTAAATAATATTCTCTAAATTTAAATGTAGCATTCAATAGCGTGCGTAGTAATGTACTGATGTGATTAGTGAATATTTTTTTTGGAAATTTTGTTTTCTGTCATAAAATCTTAACGCCATCTCTTATATAAAAATAGAAATTCACAAAAATTTGACATTATGATTTACATAATTTATAAATTTCTGTGTTATACCCTGTGCTGCAAAGCGTAGCGTAAATACCACAGAACTAAAAAAAGGTACTTTAAGTCCCTTGGTATATAATACATTATTGCAACCCTGAGTTGAAAAATTTGAAGTTCGAAGTTTTGTTAGGTATTTCTAGTGTGATGCTGTCAGATAAATGCATCGAAAATTTAAACAAGAATAGGTAGTAGTTAATGACTCAAACCATTTCAGTGTCCCGTAATGGTTTGGAGCACACTCCAAGTCCCGTCTAATCGGTAGAGTGACGTCACAGTCTGCAATCCCTCACAGGATCTCCCGTCCAAGTCACATTACCTCTCAATTGTATGTAACTGTTAAGGGTGAAAGCGCACAACCACGTTAATATAATGGAAAAACGAAAAACTTGCTTTATTAACCCTCCCCTCCTTTAGATACAAATGGAAGATAAGTAATTAAGAAGTTTAGGTAAAATGGGAAATACAGAATTTCTACAAACATTGTTGAAAAATACCTAATGTACTTTTAATATGGAGCTAGTAGATAAGCATATAACACGTTATTTTTTTCCGTCGGACGGGACTCCATGTCTGGGATTAGCGCCTCCCTATGACATAACTTTCTCCACGGACGGGAGATCGTGCGAAGGATTAAAGTTAGACGGGAGATCGTGTGCACCGATGGTTTGGGAGAAACTTATTTGAACCAAAATATAGAGCGTTGTAGTAACACGAACAAACTATGAGAGACTGAGGTACTAAGTGCCCACTTTTTCTCTGCAGAATAAAAATGACAGTAAATAAAGTTTGGCACAAAATTTAATTTAATTATTAATGGTTACATTTACGTATAGATTTTTGCAATTAAAGAAATTACATTAACGAACACATCCCAAGATGATGAAGGTTTAGAAACATTTAATTCTTCACTATGTTGGAAACAAGGAAAAGGCGGGGTGTTTCATTCCCTCCCAAAGCAGGAAGATGAGCTGCTTGAGCTTGACAAGTTCCTTCAGCTACAGGCATCAATTTCCAATATACATATATTTAATATGTATGCATGGCAGGAGTAAGGATAGATGTGATCAAGATAAGATCGAACGGAACGGAGTTAGGGTTCTGAGGGGAAAGATACTAAGCCAGCATTCGCCTTAATAGCCGCACATGCGTATACTCAGTAATCATGCCGCTATATGTGTATGAAAAATCTCGTTCATTATCTCCCGAATTTTAAGCAGGTCGTGTTACCACTGGCTCACCAGATCGGTCACTATGTTGGAAAATATTTTCATAATATTCATTTGTTACTGAGGGAGTTTTTAACCTAACTATGAGCAACCACGGTAGATTTCCACCGATTGTGTCTATTTAGCGTGTTCTACACTTGCTTCTGAGTCGGTCTAAAGGGAAGAAACGTAGCAATTGTAGCAATTTCCCCAATCTATTTTTTCCAATGGGTGGGTGGTTTACCGTTTACTGAACAAAAAAAAAACATAAGTGCATTGTATTCACTTTTGGTAACATATTTTCCGAACAACTCGACATAATAAATTTGACTATTTTCTAGTAATAAATGATCTGTCAGTTTGGATGTTTCAGATTAACTAAATCAAATTGAACATTATTAATCGCTAATTAAATTAATTAGTTCACACTACAAAATAAATGAAACCTGGCATACGGTTTGACTGAATGGACTTCATAAAAACTTCTAATAGAAACTGTTGGAGCATCAACTTGTAAAAATAAATTTAATTCCCAACTCCAAACCTAAGCATTTTAATCCGATATAGTATTTTCTGCAATATGACACAATTGGTTCAAAACGTTATTAGTTTTTATAATGTACAGTTTTAACTTATACAATTTCACAAATTCCTTTACGCTTTTAAAAACCATAATTAGTGCGTGTAATAATCCCACAAAAGTTGATCTCTCTTAAGATTAATTATTAATAAAATGTTGTAGTGTTTGCTGTCCAAAAATAAACCACTCTTATAAATGAAAATAAAATTATATGGAATCTGACATATTTTTATAGTTAAGCAGAATAAAGTATACCGGGTGACTAAAAACTTTCACAAAACGTAGGGTTAAAACAAGATTTTTTCATTCAATCCTTATATATAGTGCGTTACACTTCTCGCGCGAATCTATTTTTTAATTAACTTTAAATATTGGTCAAAGATAAAAAAAAAGTTTCTACAATTTTAGGTTTAAATCACTCGCCTACGGCAACCAAACATCAAGGGAAAGTTCTTCAGTATCACAAAACTAGCTACTTAAGATTACATTTATAATAAATCAGAAACAATATTTTTATTTTGCGCAAAACATTAATATTTTGGAAAATTTTTGGAATTCGTTAATAACTTTTTAGATAAAAATAGACTTAAGATTTATTCATTTTTTTCATTCATTTAATTTTAACCAAAAATAAATAATCAAAATTTTTCCATGAAAACTTTATTATTGTGGATCTGAACAACTTTTGTTAAGTGTTTAGATAAAATAGATAATTTGCCACTCACTTGGCTAAATGTGGTTTTCGTTGAAAATATTGTAAATAATAAAAACACATGCACAATATTGCCATTTAAATGATATTGTACACATCATGTGCATGACGTTAGGTGAGTATCATGATAACTACGAGAATGCACGATAGCATTTTTTTACACTAGTGTTTTTCATTGTTTTACACTCAGTGTCTACGATATTTCTAGTAATTTCATGCAGATCGGCACAATTGAATTTTAGTGCAGTTATTAATGAAATGTTCAATTCTTTTATGCTGCTCCTACACTTGAAGGGTGGTGCACTCGGAGTTAGTGCTCAGTGCACACTTTTTGCTAGTAAAGTGTATAGAATGAACCATAACAATAACGTAGAATGTGCACCAAGTGTCACTTAGTGCAACCAATGAAAACGTTATAAATTTATTTAGTTATTTTAAAACTCTACTTGTCGAATTAAAGTGACACTTTTATTAACAAAGGGATTCAAAGCGATAGTTAACAATTTGATTTGGCACCAATAAACGTCAAACAATTTAATGCTAATAGTTAATTAAAATGTAAATTCTGGTAACTAACGAAATTTAGTATACGATTAAACATATCCGATCATTGACTAAAATGCTCCATATAAAACGAAAACATATTGCAATTTATTTCATAATATGGGTTATTATATTTTGTAATATTAGAGATTGCATTTTTCTCAGCAGGATATGTACAGGGTTTTCGTAAATGCGTGACCCCCACGTGATCAATTTTAAATTTCGCGCTTTAAACATGTTTGCTCTAGGTTGGTAGTTGTTAGCAGGTCGAAAAAAAAATTACTAAATTGTAATATTGATTTTGCCAGTCTCATATTTGCGTTACTTCTGTTTGCTGTCTTTTCGAATTTCCTCTACATTTAATCAACATTTAAAAAAGTCCTTTTCAGAACTCTTAACGTTACGAAGCTATTATGATGTAAGTTAGCATTTTTTAGGGTGAGTCATTTATCTTAATTTGAATTTGTATAGCGATACTGTACAACAATGGTGTTCTCCTGAGAACAAGATGCCTTTATTTTAATGGCACATTTCCGCAGTGGCATTCGAAACCCTGATGGAACTTGGAGCTATTCGTTGCAGTCCTGCATTGAGCAGTTTTCAGAGGGTTTTCCGATGTTAACATCGACTATGATGTATTTAAAAAACATAAGTCCCGTCTTATTACACGGTATGAAAACAAGCGCTGTACTTGCAAAGACAAGTCAACAGGCAGGCCGACTGTTTTAACCGAAGAAGTTGTTAATGATATTCAACAAAGAATGCAACAAAGTTC
Organism: Vesta saturnalis; assembly: GCA_036346205.1. Taxonomy (NCBI): domain Eukaryota; kingdom Metazoa; phylum Arthropoda; class Insecta; order Coleoptera; family Lampyridae; genus Vesta; species Vesta saturnalis. The sequence goes on from JARFJB010000001.1 coordinate 6,552,397, forward strand.
TAAAAAATCTATTCCACAACTACCCGCTCAAATAGGTACGATTAAATATACTGCGTTTATATAATCAGAAATATGAACATAATTTTTTTACAGGTTTGTCCACTGCTACTTGCCACAAAGCTTTAAAAAAGATGTATTTTAGTGATCAGATTCTTTCCTACAGCTTAATTTGAACATTTTCCATGACTATGATCTTATTATAGAATACCTGCAAAATGATAAATAATTAATGGAATTTTCTTTGGTACGATGGTAAAATAGAATCTGCTATTTTTACTATAAACATTGATTCTTTGTCTTCAACGTCGTTTATAGTTAAGTTCATCTCGCCTGCAAGCAACAGCCCATACCAATATCTGTTAAGGAATCCTTTATTTCTGAACATAGAGGCAGCATTATTCTTACACTATATAACAAAAAAGTCGTATTTTTTCCATATTACGTGATTTATCTAATACTAAATTTATGGTCATAGATTTTGCAATTTTTCTTATTTCAAAAGGTGTCCCAGTATCCCACTATCATCACTTTCCATGTTAATTTTTCCGTTTTTTATTATTTTATTAGTAGAATAATACCGCTAAATTATTTAAGTTATAATTTTTCTTCTGAAGCATCTGTCACGTGTGGTTTGAATTTACCGTAAATTCTTTTTTTTTCTCGAAATTTAGGATATTTAAAGTGTTATATGTGGGAATTTCAAGGGGAAATTCTGTGCTTCGTCGTTTCAGATTATTCATAACTTGGATATATACGAGTATAACTTTTGGAAGCACTAATCAAGTCACAAATTTTACTTTTTTTGGCGATTATTGGATTTATTACCAAATTGGAGTAGGATCGAGTACCCAGTTTTGTGAACTGTATACAGATTTCTCGGTTTGTTTGTTTGTAAATAAATTGAAGTTTATAATTTACGATTAGGTTCCACGCGTTGACGTTTGTAAAAATAGGAAAATGAGTTTTATATGGTAGTTTAGTATTTTCTAGCAAATAACAGATAATCCTATTTTTAAGTAATCGTTTATTTTAGTTTAGTTTGAGTTAAAATTACGTCATTGGAAATTATTACTTGGTACCATTAAAATCAACATTAAAAGCAGATTTAAAATATTGGCGACGGTATGTCGGGAAGTCTTTTTGATAAATTATTTTAAGAAGACGACAGGTGCGGTTTTTATAATACGTTGGTTTAGAGTCGATTTTCCAAAGTTCAGAGGCGACGAAAGCAGATCTTGTTACATTATTTTTTGCGAAATACCTTTAAAGCTGGTGACGTAATTTTTTTAACTCGGTTCCCAAAACTTAACTCGTTTTTACCGCGCTTATGATTTGAAGGAATTGTTTTTTATGATTGTTGATTTGAGATGAAATGTATGATGGCGAAGCGAAGTCTGTTAAAGCGTTGACTGAACGAATGGTAAAGACTCGCCGAACCCATGTTAAAAATCGTAGACACTGCTGGATTCGAGATATAGGAGACACCGTATATTTGGATCCGAGATTTCAATTCATTGTTGGCAGTTGTAGTGTTAACGTCGTATATTCGTGTATATTTGTGCCGATAAAATGAATACTACCGCGAACCATATTTGTGTGTACAACAACTGTTTTAAAAGTAATAGAGTTTATAAAAACATTAGTTTCTTTAAATTTCCTTTAAAAAACTGTGAAATAGTTGAGCAGTGGAAAAAAAATTGTGGAAATATCAAAATAGCGCTTATGGGCATTAATGACCTTAAAAATAAACTAATTTGTGAAAAACACTTTAATCCGGATGATATTATTAAAAACAATAAACGAAAGTTGTTAAGAAAAAATGGAGTCCCTAATATATTTACAAAAAAACGTGAAAACGATGACATTGTTAAAGCGTCGAGCAGCGGCGTCCCTCAGCCCATTAAAACATACGTAAGGAAACGCTCTCTTTGTAGTACAGATGACGAAGATTTAACAAACGATTTAAATAAATTACGTTTACTTAAACATCTACCAAGAGTTACAATTACTAATTCCAGCACGGATAGTTCACCTTCAAAATTAAGTGATCGAATTTTAGAAATGGAATCTCCTACAGAAGCATTATTTAAAAGAAAGTGTAAAATATTGTCAAGTAAGTTAAACCAACAGAGAAAAAAATACAAAGCCAAATTCTCGCAAACGTATAGATTACAGAAAAAGAATTGTTTCAGTGTAGGTGCGGTGCTTAATACTTTATTAATAGGTAAAAGCTCATATTTAAGAGTATTCGTAAATATGCAGTTATTTCATAAGAAAGGCACCAAGTGGACAAACGCCGAAAAACAATTAAGTCTCTCTTTACAGTACAAATCTCCATCAGCTTATAAATTTATGTTGTATAATCTTAAACTGATATTACCAGCAATTAGAACAATTCAATCTTGGTTAAAAGTTATCAATTTAAGAACCGGATGTAACAACAGTTTAACCAAAAAGCTTTACTTAAAAGCAAAAACTATGGAGGACGGAGAGAAAATGTGTGTGGTGCTTTTTGATGAGATTTCGTTGAAACGACAATTGGAGTTCAACAAATCTGAAGATTTTGTCGAAGGCTACCATGATTTGGCATCTTTGGGTAGAAATAGTAAATTAGCAAATACTGCGTTAGTGTTTTATATTCGTGGGCTGCTGCATAATTGGAGAATACCTTTTTGTTATTTTGTTTCTGCGGGACCTGTCAACAGCAATTCATTACAACAACTTATTAGACTTGCTGTTAAGAAATTGGCACAATTGACATTTAAACCAATGGTTTTAGTATGCGATCAAGGATCGAATAATCGTCATGCATACAATTTACTAAACGCCACTAAAGAACATCCCGTGATAGATATTGATGGACAAACATTATTTACTTTATTCGACGTGCCCCACTTACTAAAAAGTTTGAGGAATAATTTCATGAATAGAAGACTTCGATTTGTTGTTAATAATAAACCTATCACATGAACCGATATAACAAGAACTTATGAGATCGGAGTTGTACTACTAGGACCATGGTTAAAATAACTTCAAATCACCTTACGCCCACAAATTTTCAGAAGATGAGGGTTAAGTACGCGGCACAAATTTTTTCTCACACCGTTTCTGCAGCAATTAAAACAGCTACGTCAACTAAAGAATTGATTAGTTCCACATCTTTAGATACTGCAGAGTTTATCGAAACTATTAATAACATTTTTGATGCACTGAATAGTAGGGATTTGCGGGATCCTAACCCATATAGGCGCCCGTTGTCCATTTACGATAGTAGAACGGAAAAGATATTGCAAGATGGATTACAGTTTTTTAAAAGCATAGAAGTGTTCGAAGAAGTGACGAACAAGAAACGGAACAACATCTACTGCTTAGACGGATTTTTGTGGACAATAAAGTCAGTTCTTTTATTGTGGAGTCATCTTCAACATATAAATATAAAATATTTGATAACTGGTTTTTTAAATCAGGATCAACTAGAAAATTTTTTTTCGGTTATTAGCAACAGAGGAGGGTTTAATCCTACCCCCATAGTTCAGCAGTGCCGCGTAGCAATTCAACAAAATATTAACATAAGGCTACAAATGGCTGTAGATAGCGGCAATTGTGAAATTGATGATGAAAATGACATTTTGAATACCGAGATAGAACAACTTGAGGTTTCGAATTCGTTATATCAACCAGTTCAAAGCACTTCTTCAGGTGTTTCAATTATTGCTAGTGATAATGATAACAATGAAGACTTCGAAGAGTCAAAAGGAGATCCATTTTATGAAGGTGGTAAAAACAGCACGATCTAAGTAATGTTGCTGTAAGTACCTTAGAATCTTGTTCAAATATATACGTGGCGGGTTATTTGGCATATAGTGTTCACAAAAAGTTCAATTGTGAAATTTGTGCTAATGCCCTCACTAAAAGTGAGAATGACTTCATAAACAAAAATGAATCATTTTTAATGTACAAAGATTATTTCAGTGGACATACAATACAATTTTTAAAGAGACCTTCGGATGAATTTGCTAATATTACATCATGTCTTTTACAGACGTTTAGTACATCGTTTGATATTCATAAGTGCGGCAGGAATGTGCAAAAATATAGAGACTGATTTAAAAACGATGTTACAACAGTGCTCCAATTGGTTTTCGTCAGATACTCCTGTGCTATGTATACCTCACCAGCAATATGTTTTAAATTTATTTATAAAAATGAAGGTACATAGAACCTTAAAATGGGAATCGGAAAAGTATGTAAAAATAAGTAAGGCAGCATGCACTAGTGTCAAGCCACATCGAAAAGTCAGAATTTTATCATAAAGATAACTACCCTCATTTTTACCAAAAAAGTTTTGCCATATAAGGTTTTGTTTAAGTAATGTGTTAATAAATTAGTATGATTAAGCCTTGACTGATAAGTTTGAAATGATTTAATTTTTACATATTGACATAAAAAAAACATGTTTTATCTACTATCAACATGTAATGTTAAGTTTTACGACATTTAGTGACACATCGTAATGTCTTACTTTACCGCACTAGTGCGGTAAAGTGTCACTTTACCGCACGATTGCAGTAAAGTAAAAGTGGAAATATAATTATTACTAAAATGAAATCAAACAAAATTTATTAAATTATTTATTATAATCATTAATAATGAAATCGTTGTAATTATCTTTCTTAGCTCATTTTCAAAACTGTCTATAGAAATAATATTGACATTCTGAATTTGATTAAAACTTTAGATGACAATTATATAATATGCCTGCTTGGATAATATCATAATTAATACACTTTGCGGATTGAATTACTTATTTCTCTATATAATTGAATTGAATCTGTTGATAGTAGATAATACGTTGCAGGGTATGAACAAATCGATGTTTTTTAAATAAAATCAACACTTGATTTTTTTGATTTAAATTGATTTTTTTTTATTTAAATCGATCTTTTCATTTACATTGACTTTTTTATGTTTAAATAGATTTTTTAATGCAATATCATAAAATTAATCATAGGTGATGAAATAGATGATTTAATTAACTGCTTAACAAATAAAAAGGTAAGTAAAGGCTTACAATTCCAAAGGTAAAGTAAAATTAAATTAGAAATTCCAACGTGATTGTAGAAAAAATATATTTTTGCTTTTAAATTTATTAAATAACCAAAAGAAGAGGTGCCGTTCCCTATTTTGTATATTTGGATTGTATTACATTATTTATTTTCTTTCTCTTTATATCTGGGTAGCAAAGAAATATTGAAATGCATGCGTGTAAGACCAGGATAAAATGAAAAATGTGTTTATCTCATTTTAACTAAAAATTGTAATTCTTTATTCTTTTACCCTTCGGAACAGCACGTCTATGCGTAAAATTTGTTTAGTTCGCATCAATTTTTATATATTTATTCCCATGAGCATTATTTTTCAAGATTCAAATTACATACCTTTAACTAAAAAAAAATGTTATATCAGTCAACGATATCGAAACTAAACGAATTTGTTACCGAATCTTATTAGAATTCTTGCCAAGCATTACTTTAACCGGTCTTATCTTTAGTTTGCGTTGCAAACAACCGTGTCGCTACTATTCAAGGGTGAAGTTTGTCGGCAGCGGGGTGCAGGGAGCCACAAAAGTGAGATAGTAATACGGTACGCTTTTTAACATGCTCTTGCGAGTCTTTACCACATTCGTTCAGTCAACGGTTAAAGTAATAAGGGAGTCGTATTCAAGATGTAGAAGAAAAAGGCTGGGACGCGCGATGTGATTTTAGTGAGGATTGAGCTTCCTTACGTTCCACCGGGATTAATTGAAGATACCGTTGGAAGAGTTTTCCCGTTCGCCCTTTTGGGAATTTTAAAGAGTATTTAGTCACCCCGGAGACAATGTGTTGGGTATCCATCGATGGTCAGAAATTAGATTATACGGGTCCATCGAGGAGGAATTACTGTTTAAAGTTAGTGCTATTTGCTTATCCTTGGGATTTTTATATCTTACATGGCCCTCTTTACTAATTTTGTTGTCATCAGTAAATCGTAATTCATATTTTAAACTGTATTTGTTGTTGCTGGGCAAATATCGGTTTTTATTGATATTTTATGCTTTTGATTTACTAACACATCGCTTGAAAACAAATATAACATTCTTATATAATTAAAAAAAAATGCTAGATTTACCACATTATTATTTTATAATTTGTTCTCATTGTTAGTAGCGACAGCATCACATTTAGGTAATCGAGCGGCAACCATAACATTAGTATGATAACAGTTTAAATTACTACAGACCAATGTAAGATCATTTCATCCAGGCTAAATTTAATAATTTCCGTTAACGCAAACTAGCCTATTAGACGTTGGAAGGACAATTCCCGCCATTTACCTGTTTCCTACGATATCAAATAAAAATTTGCAGAATTTGTCGAGGAATCTGATTATAATATTTCATATGCCCCTTAATTGAGTAAATTTTGAAAAATTTTTCTTTTTAAAATTTTAACTGTCAAATACGCCCTATAGCGGTGGACCTACAATTCTGAAAATAATTTCCAGGCGTTTCTCGAGGCCACTTTTGTTATAAAAATTTTTTTCCCGAACCTGTGCTATAATCCATTCCTGAGATATGGCCGACGGCCGTTCTTAGTTGGCCACTCGGTACATAAAGGACAAAGAGCATTTTGTGAATAAATTAAGGTAGATGTACAGGCTGTTTCAGAGTAAGCGTATTATTTTTTTAGCCACACTATGGGTATTACTTTCAAAAGTAGTAATATGTTTCAGGAAATTCTCTACACGATGGTGATATCAGATTTTCAATTGGACGAATTATTTCAAAATGGCGACTTTCAATTTCTGTTTTTTTAATGGAATGTACCCATTTTTTTTTATTATTGAGATCCTAAAAACGTTCTTTTTACGATAGTATTTCGTTTTTCTTAAAAAATAATTTCTTTCCCTATCAAAAAGCAAACCAAAATTTTAATCTAGTAGCGCATGAATGTTTTACACTCGATGTTATTTTTGTCCAAATATCAAGTAGCGGTAGACACAAAAGAAACAATTAAACTTTATTTTGTAATAAACATCTACTTTTTGAAACTCAAAATTAAAAATTTACATCAAATAAAAATTAGGTATTTACAAAAATAGCTCGAAATGTTTACCTTCTTTTTCAATACATAAATTGAAACGTCGTTCAGTGTAGCCAATCGATCGAAGGATCATTTCCGGAGAAATTTCGTTTATACAAGTACGACTTCTCTCTTGCATATTTTCAATAGTTGTTGGTTCAACGATGTACACCTGGGATCCTACATACCCCCAGAGCAGAAAATCCAATGTTGACATATCAGATGACCTAGGTGGCCAACCAACTGGTCCTCCACGACCAATCCGACGGTTCTCGTATCGATTATTTAAAAACTCCCTAACTGGAAGGGCATAATGTGCTAGAGCGCCATCTTGTTGCCACCACAAATTATTTCTGATATTTAGATGATTTTGAATTTCATTTTCTAATAAATTGTGGTAATTTTCTCCAGTTAGTCTATTAATAAATATTGGCCTAACAATGTGCTGTCCTATAATTCCACACCACACGTTTAAACTCCATCGATGTTGACAACGTCGCTCACGGGTCCAGTGTGGATTTACATTATCGTAATAATCCATGTTATGTCTTACAACAACAGCATCATTTCTAAAACTTGCTTCGTCCGAAAATAAAAAGTTAAAAAAGCTTCTATTTTGTCCTACCTTTTGCAAACCCCATTGTGCAAAATTAATTCTTAACAGAAAATCATTTTCGGTTAATTCTTGGTGAAGAATCATTTTGAATGGGTAATATTTATTTTTGTTATTATCCTCCAGACCGAATTATGCAATATTCCAACCAAATTTACAATCTCCATAGTACTGACAATAATGTGTAGCATTACCTGGTTTTCGTTGTTTCATTGGAAGCAGGTTGGTTTTCATGTACCGGTTTCTTACAATCCACAGTTCCCGTTTCACGCGTTTTCCCCAATAATTTAGTAAATGTTCGATGTTTGGATATTTATTTCTGTACAATCTGGCTGATTCATAATGATCTTCATCTGTTTTTCCAAATATTAGGAGCATATCATTTAACTCGTATCAAGTAATTTTAAATTAACAATTATAATCTTCAATAATATAATTGTTATTAACAAGCACTGGCAACTAAATTGCATTGATTGACGTTTGACTACTAGATTAAAATTTAATTATTTCTTTTGTGTCTACCGCTACTTGATATTTGGACAAAAATAGCATCGAGTGTAAAACATGCATGCGCTACTAGATTAAAATGTTAGTTTGCTTTTTGATAGGGAAAGAAATGAATTTTTAAGAAAAACGAAATACTATCGTAAAAAATGTTTTTAGGATCTCAATAATAAAAAAAAAATTATTACATTTCATTTAAAAAAAGATGAAAGTCGCCATTTTGAAATAATTCATCCAATTGAAAATTTGATAGCACCATCATGTAGAGAATGTCCTGAAACATATTACTGCTAAATATTTTGAAAGTAGTACCCATAGTGTGGATAAACAAAAATAAGGCGCTAACTCTGAAACAGGCTGTATATTGAACCAGATCACCTGGTTTTAAATATTTTCGTCACTAAATTTGCGTTAATTTAATTCAAAAATAAACGGTTCGTTGAGATTTGACAACTGTGAAGTTGCTGAATGGGAAGGGACGTAGGGGAGATTCCGGAAGAGTTAGCTTCTACCAATCCACTACCTAGGGGGTCCATTATACGAGAAATACCAATACCGCCGTACAAAGCAAAGGAGATGAGTTTTGAGATTAACGTGTTTTCCGCTCTTGCAATATAATGCAGAAACTGCCCAACATTAACATTTGTGTTATTTTACTACAATTCTTCGTGAAAAAAAACGATTATTTGACCATACATAAGTAAAAATCAATGCGAATATATTACTATGAAAACTTTTTATTTTGCAATAAAGGATATCATAAACATAAAATATTTGTATGACGATATCGAAACTCATATCCCCGGTACCATTAAGTAGTAATAATCATGATAAATACTCCCCAATAATGCAGTACATACAAACATCTCAAATCTTTGCAGACGATTCTTAAAAATCTGTTTTTATTTAATATTCTATATTTAAAATTTCAGGAATATAAGCGGCTGTACAAATTACGATGAGACTACTTATTACCGCGAAGCAGTTGCTCATCGTTCACATTATGTTTGTTTTTTGCTTGAAAATCATCTGTTTAAATATTTATACACAGCAAAAGGCCAATGGCCATTAAAAACTTTATGAGGGTTGAAAAATGGACGACTCCGTTGGGAAATTTCTCGTTACGACAAAATCCAACACAAGACTCTTATTTTTGTTTGTTTGTTTGCGTGCATTTTGAGAAAAGAAATAAACTTTCATAAAAAACAATAACTTGATAAATAATGGATTTGTAAAGCGTACACCTTTACTTCTAAATGTAGAATAAAGAAATGTTTCTTGATAAATGTTTCTATACACATGGGTAGATCGTAAATTTTGTTTAACGATTCTAAATTTTAGCGTATAATAAATTGTCATGCTATTTTTAGAAATCAATACATGATTTTTTAATTGATAAATAATTGTTTAATACAAGTTTATTCTGTACTTGGAAATATCAAATAAATATGCTTTTCATACCTATCGCAACTTGTAAAAAATATATTGGAAGTTTCCCACATACTGTTTTTCTGTACAGTGTGAACAATTTACTGTAACTCTTTTATTTTAGAACTTAGGACAAAATTATTTTAACATTACCCAGCGTCTTCTTAATGTATAATTCAATACAGTGCTCATTTTTTAGACCTTTCCATAACCACGCAGTAATTAAATAGTTATTTTTTGTATTAAGTGTGCAAAATGAGTGTTTTGTTAATGGCACATGGAATGTGTCATAAAACACGAATTTTGCCACGAAATACAAACAATATTTGTTTCTATAACTGTTATTTTTGAGAATTTCTTTGAACTTTGTTAAATAATTCAAATGAATTGCCCCGTATTTCATAAATGTTGCAACATAAATCGTATCTATGAAGACATGTTTAACAATGCTAGTTTTATTAATATCAATATTATAAATAAAAAAGAATAGTTACATATTTGTATTACAGTTTGGAATATTAGTAGTAGTATTGGTAAAATAAACTATATTATCTTACTTAGTATTTGTTAGTTTTCGTTAAATTAAAAGTAAAAGTGTGCAAAATATTTTGCGCATGTTGCCATGGGCAACGTGAAAAAATAGTTTGCAATTAAAAAACTCACATTTTGCACACTGTAAAAAAATATAAACATTTTTTGACAGTTATAGAAAAAGTAATTTTTTTTTCATTGAAAGTATAGTTGCCATGGCTTTAAAAGTAGCTTGTATAAAAAAGTTAGTATTTCATACTCACATTAAAATTTATTTTCAGGGAATAGTTAGAAAAAAAAATGGAGTTCAAAAGTTTGACACACGAGCATAGAGAGTGTGTCGTTAAACGAGAGTTGAAAAAACACTTTCTTCTTGTGTTTTAAACAATATATCTCGACAAATAAAATTATCGTAACGCACTAATAACGTTCGTTACATAACTTGACAAGTATGAAGCAAGTAAAATGTTAAATTAAGTAGAAATTAACCCTACAGGTCGTCTTCACCCTACATTATTAATGAAAAATGTAATAAACAACAATAATTTATACAAAATGACAATTCTACAATTAAATTTCGTTTCCCCCACGGGACCGTTGCTTATGATTGCCATTGGTACGGCATCGTCCATTATTTAACAATGTTAAGGGGATGAAGGATGATCTCAGTATTTAATAAAATTCTTAGTAATTGGAATTTTATAAGAAGTTAGTTTAAGAATTCTGACGTAAACATCAGATTTAGACTATTTCTAGACTAAAAATATACCTCGTTTTCTTTCAATTATATATATATATATATATATATATATATATATATATATATATACAGTGTAATCCAAAGTAGAGCGGCCATTCAATAACTTCTTTATTTTACGATATATAAAAAAAAAGTTAAATTATTTTTTGTTTACGGCCATGTGCTACATTTAATAGGGCTATCAAATATTTTTTTTCATTTCCGGTTAAACCGGAAACGAACACAACTATTGTTTTTTAAATGACACCCTGTATATTTTTTTAGACTATCTGATTCCTCATTATTTTTTCTTTCTGTAAATATAAAATTTTATGGGTATTATATCAGAAAATTTTGTTGTAAACAACTATTTAAAAAGCAATAAAGATATTGCCATGGAAAACGGAAACAACTGCTTTTATTATTAGTATTTATTAGAATAGTAAGAAATCTGGAAACGGATACATAAACAAAATACAAAATTCAACAAGTAATAAGCACGTATTTTTTAACTACAAAGATGGTATGCAGGAAAATTATTTTATAAATTGTTCAAAATTACCACCATTTTGTGCAACACATGCCTCTAGCCGCTTTAGAAGTTCATGATGTGTTGTTCTATGTATCACATCGGGTGTTAACTGCATACAATTAATTACATATAAAAACTAATTTTGAAAGATGTGAAATAATCTGAAACAACTTCACAAAGCAGTTGTTTCCGTTTTCCATGGCAATAACCATTTTGTTTTTTAAATAGTGATCTGGTACTCCTTCAAACAGTTTTTTGCGATTTATAACAAAATTTTCTGATATAATACCCATTAAATTCTATATTTGCAGAAAGAAAAAATAATGAGGAATCAGATAGTCTAAAAAAATATACAGTGTGTCGTTTAGAAAACAATAGTTGTGTTCGTTTTCGGTTTAACCGGAAATGAAAAAATATTTGATAGCCCTATTAAATGTTACACATGGCCGTAAACAAAAATAATTTAACTTTTATTTATATATCGTAAAATAAAGAAGTTATTGAATGGTCCTCTACTTTGGATCACACTGTATTGATATATATATATATATATATATATATATATATATATATATATATATATACTAGGACGACAAAATATGCAATCAGATGCTGAAAATGATCACCCTCATACGAATTAAGCTTATACGGCCAAATGCTTATACAAACTTTTTGTAGAATAGAATGTCATATCCTGAAATTTCGGTCAATGTAACTGTGAAACACCCTGTATACATTAGTAAACAATCGGATTAGGTTATTATTAACTTCTTTATAACTGATAGCTTGGTGTGCCTGTTTATATCCTACCTTTCATTTTGTTATTTATTTATTCCTCTGACAAGTTAAACTGAAAATGTAATTGTCGGTTATGTAATAATATTTACCTACGACCACTGTAGAAAATAGGCAAAACACACGACACACAGCCTCAGTAAATAGCTCATTACGCGTGGGAAACAAATCGCACAGTTTGAACATATTAAAACTTATACGTAAAAGTGAGCGGAACATTTAATAATTCCGTAAGTAGGTCATAATACTTCATAATCGCGCAATCACCCGTCAGCAGCGTAGTCATAGCAACTGTCAAATTTAACACCATAGATTTTTGTATTTCGAAGAATTTTACAAAATTATAAAGGATATACGTCTCACAACTTTGATGATCATATAGGGTATAATTCGTTCTATTTACTACTACGCTGGTTTAATTAACATTAGAAAAATGATAATAATTATTTATGGTTACTGTACAATTATTAAATATATTAGAAGTATAAAAAAACAACAACTAAAATAAAAAATCGACGTATTTAAGCATCATTTACAATACCTGATAATAATGAAAATATTCAAAGTAGCTCAGACTTTTGGGCACACTGTATATGGTCGTAGGTAAAGTATAGTACGTAATGCGTGTTATAAGCAATTACGCACTCATGGAATTACGCACTCGCCGCTACGCGGCTTCGTGGATAATTAATACCTTTTACAATATTTATTACGTAATATACTATTAAGAATGCGTTTGCATCCGAAAAAATCTGTTTATTTTGGTAGGTAATGGACCTGCTCCCAATTTAACAGACTTTCGAACCGTGTCCTGACGAAAATGTTTTAACGAAACTTCTTAAACGCAATTGTTCATAATTTTAGAATTACACATTCCATGCGGAAGGATAAATTTTATGATGCGCTATTATACTTGTCGCAACATGTAACAAAGCTCTACGAAAGGAACTTAAGCAATTCCTTTCTAAAATGGCGAATTTACAGTTACTTGCGCCCTACTTCCAAGTGAGAACTCGCCATTGCCATAGATTTCATAAACATTTGTACAAAACCACTTATTACTTGGGGCACCTTTGTAACATGTCAATTTTGGGCTGCCTTTACTTCATTAAAATTTTGGATATTAGTTCTTATTTATAAATTTCTTTACATCAAGCATATTATAGTATCTGTTTCCTTAATATTTAAAATTAGTGAAATATCTTGATATGTTTTCATTAGTACCTATATACGTCATTTTCAGCACACGGTATATACTCATTACACGTTTTCTGTGAGTTGATCACATCCATTTATCGTTTATGCGTATGCAATTCATAAAGCGTATTTCCGTTGCAACGTTTCTAAATCTCATAAGTTTCTAAATTTGGAAATCCCCAAACCAATACCCATAGCCTGGATGTAGCATGGAAAATAGGTAAGAGAACAATGCATTTGTATTTAAAATGGCGATTATTTGGTTAGAATGTAACATTGTTTTGAGATGGAATTTTTAAGTAGAATGGTACTTTTTGTTTTAAGTATCATTAAATCTTCGAACAAGAAAGTGATAAAATGTTTTACATTCTTCAGGCCAGCCGCTGCTGAAGAGACCATCAGTATCTTTAACGTTAGAGTCAGTAATACACATTTAATCTGATCTAAGATAAGAAGCACATTCTGCAGAATTTTAATCTTTATGCAGCAAGATCATTTCAATATAATAATAATACTCTAAATGCTACATGTAATAATCGTAAGTAAATACCCGTTTTGGGCATGTTCACTGGTGAAGAAATTAATATTATCCTCGCCAGGAATGTTTACCGCTACGTCATCACAGATAATCATATGGTGTAAAATATGAAAACATGGGTCAAAATTATTTTCGTTATAATACATTCTGATTAGAAAATGTACCCCGATGGCAGCATTTAAAGCTGCAGACTTCAAAATACAATTATTTATTGTGGTTTATTTTGTAAAAATTAGAGAACGTTGTTTATCGTAGTGATAACGGTTGAAAACAATATCCATTAAATGGAGGTTATGAAGTATTAATCAAAGGAGGATTAAATTCATGTGCATATAAAACAAATTGATTTCACGTTTATAGGTTTACTCTTTCTACTACATTTGCTTATTCTACACCGTATGTCGATTTCGTCAAATGCATTACGAATGTTCACCATCCTTATTTAATTCACTGTTTTATATGAGAAGACAGTATAAACAAATTGGGTCACTTAATCCATAAATTAATGACGTAGCGGTAAACACTCGTGGCGAGAATAATAATAATTAAATTACTATATTTAGCACACTGTTCAGAATAAATAAGTATTACATATATGGGACGGTGTGTGACGTAATAGTGCAATAGTTCGAAAATTAATACTTAGAGGGCGCTACTAATTGTTGATATTACAGTGACTGAGTCACTGTAGCTGATATCCCAAACAGCAGTAAACACGTAATCCAAATTAAAAGGCTATGTATATTTTAACAGTTATTCTGATAATATTATCACTTTCAAACACTCCGTTATAAAAACAAAAGTACTTAAAATTTAAAAACATATATGTCAGGCATCAAATAAACTCTTTTTAATATAGAATAATATTTTAATAAAAAAATAATGATTATAAAATAGACGACAATAAGAAAATATATTGATTTATAGTAACTAATTCTAAATGAATGGTAATATATAACCATTGTTATATGATATACCTAAACAATTATTTATCTATAATAATAAATGAGTAAATACTCTATTAATTCCGGATAGTCATGTTTACCATGTTATAAACATATACAGGGTGCGCCATTAGTACGCCGAAGTACGATATATAATATATAATAATAATAATAATAATAATAGCAGTTTATTGCCCAACAGAACTAAACCAATTACAGGACAATGTTTAAGACATTCGAGAGCATATATATATATATATATATATATATATATATATATATATAATATGTACCCGTTGTAACAAACGATATCAAATAAAGTTATTTGAAAACATTATAGGCAACTTCAATCTTCACATTATAAAATTATTTTCGTATTTACAAAGTGTTACATGTTACCATGGTGGACCAAATACACTTTTTATTAACGGAATACCCTATATATTATTACAAATTTAGATTAAACTCATCCCTTCATACTTCCAATATAGGGTTTCATTACGTTATGCAAGGCATTTCAAAAGTTTTGGTCTATTGTATACGAAAATCATTCTCATTTCAACGTCCTATATAATAACCTGCAGGCATATCTTTTGATATTGGTCCAGTTTTAAAAGAATGTGTTATTTTTATAATTTAGTATAGGGCGAGCCTAAACTAGAACACATGATTTTCTCGTTTTTCGAATGAAGCATTCCCTTTTTTAAGTGAAAATACACTTTATGCTCTTTCACGTGTACAAATGACAGATGGTATTATTCAGTAATAATTAGTAGCTTGTTATTTAACAGACTTCTTTAATTGTATGTAGTGTTTATTAATTTGTAAAACGTAAATAAACTTCCTGTTGAGGAATTAACAGATATTATATGGATACTGGGAAAATGTATGAAAAATTTTTATTAGCACAAATAATTTACAAAGAGAGATATCCTGCATGAAGACAACCCGAGAAAACAACATTGGAAAGGTTAGTAGACCGTTTTAATCGTACGGGTTAGTAGTTTACAGAACTGTAGTTAACGAGGAAAATGAATTTAACGTGATGCTTGAAGTTACGCACAATCCACACGTTATTTACACGTGAAATTTCCCGCCAGCAGGATATTAGTAACGCACTCGTCCGAAGAATACTGCGTTCCAACAAGACGCATCCATGCCATATCGAGCTATGCCAAGAGTTACTCAATGGTGCTACCCCAGAAGTGTTGCATTTGTGAATGGGATCAGCAACCAATCCGGAATCAGATGGATTTCTTTGATTTTGACCCTTTTTGGAGAGGAATCTATGTTTCATAAATATAGAATTGTGAATAGGCGTTAATTTCCACTATTATTTAACAAGTATTTCCCATCTGACAATAACTCATAGTCAAACTAGGTGGTCTTTTAATGTCTGGGGTGGTACAGTTGGAGATCACGTAATTGGACCACATTTTTCTGATGTAATAGTGAATGGTCTGGTTTATTTTGACTTTTTAGAAAATCATATACCATTACGGTTGGCAAACGTTCCTCTTAACATTCGTCAAAGAATGTGGTTGTCACACATGGGTGAGAATAGGAGGATCCAGTTCGTTCACCAGGGCTAACTAAAATTGATTTCTTCGTGTGGGGTTGTGTATCAAATATCTCAAACGACACAAGATGATGTGAAGAACAAAACAAGAGAAGTATTCGACACTATTAATGTAGAAATGTTAAGAAATGTAAGTCGATCACTTGAAGATCGAGTGCAATGCTGTGTTCATGTTTTCGGTGGACATTTTGAATTTTTTATTACTATTTGTCATATTGCTATTTATCCACGGCTAACTTGTTATAATAGAATTTTTTTAAAAAATCCCTTAATGTTATTAAATTGAAAATATCTCAGAAATTAATGATTTTAGCTATAGGGAGTACTTATTACTCGTACAAATTAGAATATAAAGTGTATTTTCACTTTTTAAAAAAATGCGGGGCCATTCGTTTGAAAAAAATGAGAAAATCATGTGTTCGAGTTTTGGCTCGCCCTATATTAAATTGTTTCAATATTATAAAAAATAGCGCTTTCTCTTAAAACTAGCCCAAGGTCAAAAAGTTAATGTCAAGTTGTTCTGTTTAGGTTATACAGGTCGTTGAAATGAGAATGATTTTCGTATACAACTGACTATAACTTTTGAAATACCCTGTATAACGTAGTGATACCCTATATTGAAAGTATGGAGAAGATGAGCTTAATCTAAATTTGTAATAGTATATAGGATGTCCCATTTAAAAAAAATGCTGCTTGGTTCACCCTGGCAATATGTAACATCTTGTAAATACGAAAATAATTTTATAGTGTGCAGTTTAAAGTTGCCTATAAATTTTGCAAATAACTTATTTTAATATCGTCTATAACAACGGATATACTTCGGCGTACTAATGGCTCACCCTGTATAATGAAAATTGTGAATGAAGTGTAAATGTCTTTTATTTTATAGCTTTGTTTAGTGTATTTTTATTTGGACCTTTTTTTTTTAATTTTGTTTACACACTCAAAATGAGTTTGTATTTGGTTCATTTAAGTCTAAAAGGTTTTCAGTGTACCGATTTCCTTGTTTTAGATGGTTTTTAAAGATATCATTGTTATTATCAAAGATAGAAGTTTACAGTTTTTACACTCACGTACTACTTTGTTGACCTAGATTTCATGGCAAAATCGATTAGTCTCTTCTTTTGTTTTCGACTTAAAACCAAACGTCGATATTTCTACACTTTTTACCGAACCGAATGTTGCACTCCAACTATTTGGGACACGGTTTTCTGAGTAATTCCTCACTGTCAAAGCATTATGGGCCGGGGCACCGTCTTGTTGAAAAAATATTTGGAAGATGTTTTTCAGGAATGCCTATATTTACATTTTTGAAAAGCTAAGCAAGAACTGCAGCTGATAGTGCCAAGCCAGCTATGATTCCCATTTAAAAAAATGCAAGTTTATATTATTATTACAATATCGCACCCCCTAGAAAAATTAGAAGCACGCCACATAATTCGGCACTTCGTAATATACAAGCACCGTTGACGAAATATATCAGTATTAAGCGAGGTATAAGACCTTGAAAAAAGTGTAGAAATGTCAACGTTTGGCTATAAGTCGAAAACAAAAGAAGATACTAAATTTTCTATTTTGCCACGGAATATAGGTCAACAAAGTAGTACGTGAGTGTAAAAACGACAAACTTCTATCTTTGATAATAACAAATATATATTTAAAAAACGTACACACTGTACATGTTTAATCAGACCAATCGTTAGATTTCTTGATATTTCTCGCACATGACTTATTTGAATACCAAAAGTGAGCTTTTTTCTAGAAACGGTCACTATAATTGACTGTAAGTGCTCCTGTTCGATATTTTAATACTTTTATTGCAGGTCGTGTGGTTATTGTAACTAAAAACGATCATGTTTTATTTTGTTTGTAGTGGCGTAACATTCATACGAATGTTTACTGATTCTGCCCTTCCGTACAACCTAAGAATATTGCTACTCTGTCGAACTAATATCAGAAAAGTGTAATTATAGGATAAGTGCCCCAGAACATGGGGTTGCGTGGAATCGTTGCAACTATTGATTTTTACTAGTGATGTCAGAACAAAGATATGTTTAAATATCATCCTAGGTTTACACGCGCTTTACTGGCTTCAGTGCAGAATTTTCGCAAATTAAGGATAAAAATGAACCATAAACGTTTGACCTTTGCTTACATTTTTATCAATTGAACATTTTTGAAATTTGAGTCAACTGATGATGAGTTAAAGTAACTTAATCACTTATCATTCGTCCCCGGATGTAGTTATTTATAACTTAAAATAAATTATATAATTACGCTAAGCTATAAATATAATGAACGTAAATATTAACATATTTAAAAATTTAATAGCAATAATGTATAATGTAACAGTGTATGCGTGGACGCGTGATTGTACGCAATGTCCTTTGTATTAATATAAGAAGGCATTAGAGGGAATATATTGTACGTCTTCATAAAGTTAAATAAAAATATAATTTGTACTTATTCAGTTTCATTGAAGACAACACACCTAATAAATTCACTAACAACATTAGTGCCTCTTAGTGTTTTTCAACTTGCACAAGCACGATACTTCCTTGTGCTGCCGCCTTCCTCCTACTATTGAAGACGGAAACGATAGAACATATGTACAAATCTAGTGCCTTTTAGTGCTTTTTAGTTTGCATCACTCTGTCTTGAAGAGGGTTGGCTTCCTGCCTTAGTGGTAACACACCAGTTTGAATTGATACAAACGCTCTTTAGTTGCTTCCAATAAGGGTGGAAAACCAAAACCGTAAAAGGAGGTGTCACTGTCTCATAAGCGACGGATCTTAGTGAGGCAAACTACAAAGCACTAACAGGTACTAACGAAGTGTATATCTACTGTCGTTAGTGCTTCCAATAAGGATAGGGAAGAGTGTAGTTTCTTTGGAAACAGTCGGTCGTGCTAATGGAAGGCTACAAAGCGTAAAGAGACACTAATGACACACTAACGATCCGCGTAGTCCACGTCGTTAGTGCTTTCATTAACCGTGCAAAGCAAACTAAGATTGACTAAAAACGGAAATTGACCTTTCATCAACTTTTTTAGCAAAAAAAAAAACTAATAAGGGGTTTTCAACCTCTGAAAAAAATGATACGAGACCTTAACATTATTTTTTTTGTAATTTGCTTCCATTTTGATTCTTCCATAGACATATTAAGAAAAGCGACGTCATCATCTCCGATGTCATTATAATCAGTACGGAATATTTTACGAATGTTTTTAGGTTGGTAGACCTTAATCCAGAGTTATATCATGCATGACACTCTACAAAATGTGTTAAAACAGACATTCATATGAGAAAAATTCGCGGACGTATTTTTGGGAATTTCACGTATTTCAAGGGGTGTACATGCAAGATTATCTTCCATTTTCGTGTTTTGTGGTAGAGTTTAGATAAAGCAAAGGCGATTAGATTAAATTTTCAGTTTTAAAATTAAGGCATCACCAATTGCCACAAAAATCCCTAAGTTAAAATTTTTGTTTAAAAACGGCACAAAAAGGGCAAATTACTACAAATAAAACGTGTTTCATAAGACCTTGAAGAACTCATTCTTTAAAAAAACTGGATACTACGCCACTCGTTTGTTTAAACTTCAATTCATACTTTACGGCTGGTCTTATGAAACTGTTAATATACTATTAAATATCCCATATATCTGAATACCGAGATCGTCGTTTTTCTGTATTTTATTTCTATGATATCAAACCTCTAAAATATGGCTAACACTTCAGCATCGGTTTAATTTGACGTTATGAGAATTAGGTATACATCGGATATCTATCCACATAATATACAGGGTGTCCCGAATTGCAGTGTCCACACTTTAACAGCGTATTCTGCGTCCAAAATAAGCCCTAATTTCCTATATAAAGATACGTTCAGAAATGCTTCGTTTTCGAAATACAGGGTGTTAAAGTTTCCTGAAAAAAATCATTTTTTATCATATCTTTCATATCACTCTAAATATCTCTATAAAATTTAATACACATCTTTCGAGCATCAAAGAACATGTTTTGGTGTAAAAGATTTTTTAAATGTCTACCAGTGGTGTCCGTACAGCATTTGAACCTTAGAATTAGTTCTTGTCTTGTATCAACTGGTGTCGAATAAACGCAGTTTTTCAAATAACCCCACACAAAGAAGTCGACAGGGATGAGATCAGGGGAACGTGGTGGCCAGGTTATAGCTTCTAATCGTCCAATCCACCGTTCTAGATAATTATTATTTAACCACTCACGATTTACAAGAGCAAAATGCGCAGGAACCCCGTCCATTTGAATCCAGATTTCGTTTCTAGATATTCAAATAACTCATTTCGCAGGAAATCATTAAATAATTGTCCATCTAGGCGTGGTGGTAAAATATGGTACCCACAGAAAATTCCATTTATTACACCACACAAAACATTAAGAGAGAATTCGTGTTGAAATGCTCTGGGGCCTACAACAGGTGGATTCTCATGGCTCCAGATTCGTGAATTGAGGTAATTTACTGAGCCGCCTCGTGTAAATGTAGCTTCGTCAGCCCATAAAATTTTTTTTTCAAGTTCTCATGTTTCTCTACGTTGCGTAAAAATCAAATACAAAAACTAACGCGTTTATCGGCATCACCACGTTTTGAACTGGTTGCATCTGAAATGACTTCCTGTGATGTTGCCTCAAAACACGATGAACCTTATTTTTACAAACAAAAACGGCGTTGCCTTGTAAATGGTGAGCTGCTCTTCGTAGGCTTAAAGTTCTCTTGTCAAAATTATTTCAAATTACATTTCGATGTCGTTCTTTCTCCTACCTTCAATTCTCGGATTCTTTTTGAGTCCTAAATTCCTGAACATTAAATGTGTTTTAATGAAGACTTGTATGTAAGGTAATTTTCTATTTGGAAATTTTCGTTGGTATTCCCGTATCGCTCTATTTCCATTACATACACCATAAACGAAATGAATATGCAATCATGGCATACCAAGATTCGACGGTAGAGGAATGATGCTCAATACAGTACACACGTTATTCAGAAATTATGAACTCAACGGGAATGCAAGAAATTAATATCGGAAACCTACGCGTACATATTAGATTCAAAACACAATTTTAAAAAAGTTGGAAGAGCTTATTTTGAGCAATTGTTGTAAATTTTAGGGACCACATTAAAATTCTTTATTCGTTAATGAACAAAAATAATTTAATAGTGCTCTGTAAAATTTTTCACGATCTAAGTTAATGAAAGTTGTGAATTCTAGTTTTTGTAAATTATTTACGAACTTGGTTAATAAAGAGTAGTTTCGTAAAATGACGTACCATTTTAGAAATTGAATTAACTCTAATTACCGTTGTACAAGTTTTTCCACTGAAATCAACAGTAATTTAAATTTTAGCAATTTGGCCATGCATGAAAATAGTTTTTATTTTTTTACACGAAAACGGTGCGTTGTACGGAAAAAAGTCAATGGGCCAAATTTGCTCTAAATTAAATGGAGATTTCAAAAATAATTAGTGGATTTTTAATATCTTGGTAACACGTCGTAATTTGCCAATGTTTTCGGAATATTTTGTTTTAGGTATTTTTATGTAAGAAATTTGTGAACGTATGGAACTGATATTTGGCTAAGGGTTGAAAAATACATATTGAGGTTTAACTAGCAGGTGTACGCTTAAAAACTGCTTTACGGAAGGGGCGTAACGAGTCATTGGAAATTCTTATGTGCACATTCTTGATGTAAAAATGTCACTAGTTTAATAATTAATTCATCGCACTAGCAGAAAATCCAATAAGCCAAGCTAGTGTAGAAATGAAACCCACATGGATTCCAATAATGCGCGAAGAGCTTAAGCGCAATACACCTGCGCAAGAGGTTACGGCGCAACATGCGCAATAAACTTCTGCGCAACCACGAAAAAAGTTTAATATATATAAGTTCTAACAAATATATATTGGATTACTCAGTGGCTCAGCGGTAAAGGTATCAGACTAGTAAGTGAAAGGTACCAAGTTCGAATCTGAGAGTAATCAAGTGCTTGAGAAAAATTAGATGTAACATATGAATTCGACTCAAGTGCGAAAACAGTCCTTCTCAGGACTAAGCCTGATGACGGAAGCAGAGTTCGCTTCCGAAACGTCGCGCTCAAAAAACATAAACTGTGGAAATAGGCCGATGAACTCCACTAATAGGAAACCACAGTTACAAAACACTTATAATACAGAATTGTTGTTGTTGTTTATATTTATATTTGTGTAGAGGTGGGCGTGGACGAACGGGTACAAGATAAAGCGTGGTTATAATTGTAAATAGGCAATTGCCTAGTATGTACATACTACCGGGTCCAGATGACCATTAAACATCTCGAATTTTATTTTTATTGTTTTTATTGTTGTATAGATGAATGTGTAACCTGAGAAAGGGGCGCAGTATTTTTCTAACGCACTCAAACTTATATATCGGTCACTATGTTATGGTATATTTACAAATTACCCTTGTAAGGAGTTTTTTTTTGTGTCAGGTTGTGTAAGTAGAACTGTTTGCCTGCGAACGGATTTCTCATTATATGTCATTTATTTTAATTTTACGTATGTATTTTATGCTTTATTAGTCACTAAACAATTGTGTATGTGTAAATTTCTCACCTATTTTTTTTGTTTGTCCTTACATTTATCTTATTATCACCTGTGTAATTTTACTGTATATTTTATATGTACCGTAATTTGCCTTATTGTTTTATGTGCTTATTTACTTAAATACCGGCATGATTGATTTTAAAGGGCCACAAATGATTTTTATTCTGATTTATTTCTGACACAATTGTGGGTGTGACTACATGGTTTTCTTTATTGTGTTTATATGTAGCTAAACTGCTTTTTATTTACTTTTTTTTCTTAATGTTATAATTTTGTACGCACTTTAACCCGATTTAATGGTGTTTTGTTATATATTTAACCCTTTCATTGTTGTTTTTTGTGTTACTTGATTTATTAATGTACTTGTACAATTATTTATTTATGAATTATCAAATTCAAATAGCGTACCTACCACTAACGGGCCAATTCTTTGATCAGATTTGAGGTTTGCGAGTAATTAAATATGAGACTTGTAAATAAATTCTAATGTTTTATTTATTCACAGGAAAGTTAAAGTAAGGCAAGCAATTATTTTGAGTAATAGTAACATTATTGTCAGTAAAGTCAAGATGATTCACTTAGCGATTGTTTTGTTCTTGAATTTGCATTCTTTCAAATAAGTTCAAATTACACTTTTTCAAAATAGGGTACCTGGGGGATGCTACAATACTATACTGTATTATGTTACGAAGGCAGCTATAATAGTTTGAAATACGTTTTGACAAAAATGTACAGTATTATTTTTAGAGCCGGTAATTAAAGAGTTTTAGTTCAGTGCACTTGTGGTGGCGTCCTAAAGTATAATAGGAATAAGAATAATCATTATATTTTACTATTAATAGCAAATGACACCCAAATATGTTAAGTATGAGATTTGTGTTTTACAATTACTTAAGTATTTATAAATAATAGAGGTGAAAACATAATAAATGGATTAATTAATTGTAAAACATCCATTAGAAAATTAAACGGTATAATTTATAACAGAGAAAATTTTATACCTACTTCGAAAGTCTGAGTTTAGTAACCTATGATTCAAGAAAATTTTGCATTAATATTCTTCTCTTTAATTGGGAAACGTAACCTTTGCATAACGTTTATTATACATTAAATCACTCGCACATTATGACAATTGGCTCTATCTTTAAATGTGTATTATTCTAATTTACAAAATTCAGTTTAGCCGTTAAAACGTAACAATTATTTTGAAGTTTAGTAAAAATAACCGTAGAGTTTAAATCTAATTTTAGATTGAAATGTCTATTGCTATTTGTAACTGAATTTAATTATATACATCACCTTTATTTATGTTAAACAATTTGTTATTTTTATGGCGTATTTTGTTTGAACGGAAATAAAAAAAGGTAAATAAGTAGGAGGACAGCAAACTAAAAGTTTTAAGTGTTTTGATGACTATATCAATATTAATATTTCTAATAATACAAATTAGGTGCGTTTTCCTAAACATTGCGTTTCTTAGTAAAAACGGGTTGTATTAAAATATAATTTTTAAATTAATATTAAAATTGTTTATTTTCATACACTGTACAATTTTTGGAACTGAAAAAGAATTATACCACTTTCTAGAATAGTGAGAAGGTTAGGAATTTAAACCTCGATGAGTTTCTCATTTTTTTGTGGCTTGGGAGGTAGGTACTATTTAATGAATAACTTTAAGTTTGTAGTTATTGATTTACGGCTTTACTAAAATTTGTTAAAGGGTGTAACATTAATTATCTAAATTCCTAAGTATTTTTATTCGTAAATTGTAACCCGACATGCTAGTGGCTATAAAAATGATTACAACTGTTACACCGGTGAAATTGGTGCTAATCTAAGGTTATTTTGTTATTTGGACTTTCAAATTTTCAACTTAAACCTACAAATACTAGTTGCGTAACAATACATTTGATCCTGCATAATGAATTTTTAGAGGTGCATAAAATATACACACACTCCAGGTGTAATATTGACAAATGACTGTGTATTATAACGAAAGATTCGTAAAGTCAGGTTAACGAATTCTGATATACATCCATATTAATTTGATTTTTCACATTAACACTATTACCAAAAGTACATTCCTTTTAGGGACTCTAGGTTTCTTTAACCACTTGAAAATCCTACTAACAAGGTTTATTACACTGAGGTAGGTGTATAATCAATACCAATTGTTTCTGGATCTCGGTTGCAGGATCGGAGGAAGATGGAAAGCGAATTACCCTAAGCATTACAGTGCTAACATATGGGGGACCCCAAATTAACAAAAAATTAATTTATCAATTATTTGAGACCAAGATAAACAAAAAACGTATTATAATGAATAATTTGACTTGGTTTTATAAGAAGCGTTAATGTAAGAAGAACAATATGCTTTATTTCGACAAACGATATATGAATATGCATTTAACTCCGAATAAAAAATTATTTACGCTCTAGTATATCTCTGGAAAGATTATGCGAAACGATGTATGCGAAACATTAAATATTTCTGAAATTATAAATAGATTTAGCACTATAAAAGCAAGAAAAAATAAAATAATATTTGTTACTGTAATTAAAGTATGTTTCGTGCAATAAAACATAAAGTAGGGTTAATTAAACTTAGAAAAGGCACAAAATTTTTTATTATTAATTATGTGTTGCATCAGAACACCTACGGTCCTATCTTGATCATCCATGATACAGTTTTTTCAAGTTATCCAACTGTGCAATTGCATTTTTAAAAAGCTTTTATGCCTGCGGCGAATTTTAAACCGTGTTGCATGTTATATACTTTCTCTAAAAGGACAGAATAAACTGAACGCCTTTATGCAGTTTTGTAAAACTATGGCTTATGATATGAAAATGCTATTTTTTTAAACAAAAATATCTTTTTACTCTATTATGGAGAAGTCTCTAGTTGTCCAAATGATTAAATCAATTCTTGCGTTGATAGACGGTACGATTCAAGAACGTTTAAGAATTCTTTGATCCTCATTGTAATAAATTTTGTCATGGGTTCTGAAAACAAAACAGATTTTGGATGAGTAAAATATTTTTCTTGTATTTGTGCAACGCGATCTAGACACAAACGGAAATGTCAGACATCACTATGCGCATCAACTACTAATGGTTATTAGCACTACCCGTCACTAGAACTTTAACGTGTCACGGAATCTACAGTTTTACTTCCGCAAGAAGTGTTTTGGTTTTTCCCCGTTTTAGAAAAAGGGCTACCTCGGCCAGGTTTAAACCCGCACCGCTCGGGTGAAAGGCAAATACTCATTCCACGACCGAGACAGCCATTATTATTATTAGTGGTGACATTAAATAACTCAATCGGGAACCGCTAAACTCAAAGCGAAGTTCATCTTTTACGCAGAAATTCTGTACCAATGAGTTTCCGGCCGGATCAAAGGTAATTTGAAAACTTTTCCACGTAATAAACTCTCTTTTTGATAGTGCTTTGTTCTTGTATGGGTGGTTCTTTAAAATGTTTCTTTTCGCGACGTATCAGGCAGAAGGCAGAAGTCTGAATTAAAATTTTTGTAAAAGTTTGTTCGTTATTAATAATCATTTTGTTGTAATTAAAGTTACGGTTAGATCGTAAAGTCAAATCTTCATTTTGAAACCACTAAACAATAACAATCGTTTTGCTTACACTATAGTGAATAAAATCACGAAATTATTCATTCTGTCTTGTGTTTGTAATAAAAGCTTCAGATAATAAATACATTACGACGCACATTGAAATCACCAATTAATAATAACCATTTTGCTTGCATTATAAGAATCAAAACCGCAAAGTTGTTCCTTGTGTTTTGTGTTTTTAATAAAAGCTTCGAAGAATGTACTAAGATACATCAGATTTATATCGCTACAAAATCATAATTGTTTTGTTTCCATTATAAGAAATACGAATCGTGTATCCTTTATGCGCTTTTCAAAATGGCCGCCTTAAATTACAGTATACTCGTTACGAGAGGCAATACCGGAGAAGAGGCCCGCCCCGGATCTACCAGCTCCGACGACTTCGTGTTGCAAAAGAAGAAACCGAAGAAGACCCCGAAGGTTCGCCCGTCTACGCCGCCACCCATGGACAACGGATTCCAGGGAGAAAGTGCTTTCAGTAATCCTTCGTCAGAAGGAGAACTGGGTCGCGTTCTCCCAAGAAATGCACCGACAACGGATCGCCTTCACGAGAGCCAAGGCCTTCAGCGAGGGAATCCGGATTCAGCCTGCCTCACTCCAGGACAGAGACAGGCTGATGAGGTATATGGATAAGTGTGGTACTCCGTACCACACTTATCAGGCAAAGAGCGAGCGATTGACTAAGTTGGTGATACGTGGCGTGCCCGTAGAACTAACCGAGGTTGACGTTAGCTCAGAGCTATAAATGCACAACATTAATGTACTTTATGTTTACAGGAAGAAGCAGCAAGGACGCCCGATCCCCCTCGTGATGGTAGAGCTGTCTACCGAGGAAGACAACAAGAAGATCCGGGACGTGAAGCACGTCGCCCGCCCCCGCGTGACTGTAGAGGATTTGCGGCAGAAATCTGGCATCGGGCAGCGTCACCGGTGTCAAGGTTTCCGTCACGCACAGCGTTGCTGCAGGGCGACAGCACGCTGTGTAAAGTGCGCCGGACATCACCACTCCAGTGAATGCACGAAACCCCGTACAGACTGGGCTAAGTGTGTTAACTGTGGTGGGGACCACCCCGCTAGCTACAGGGGCTGCCCGAAGTTCCCTCGGCCTCCACAACGGAAAAAGACGGAAGTACCACAGCGACCGAAGAGGACACCGCCGACGGCGGCGTTTTCTTCAACCTGGACCGGCGTCAGTTACGCCCGAGCGACAGCAGGCAAGGTTGAGAAGGCAGAAGTACCGAGACCGGCTCCCGCCGCTGTCGTTACCCCGCCTACCCATCCGTAAGGTGGCAGCGGCGCTCGTTCAGGCGCAAACTGCGATGGACCTGTGGGGAGTGATCCTCACGCACGGTTCAGAGGTGGTTGACCTTTTCGGGTAATCATACAAAGGTCCGGAGCGAAGACTGGTGCCCTAGCTAAGTATACAGTATCGACAATTCATTAATTCTGTTCTGTTAACATCGATAATGTATTCACACAACTAACACATGTTTCTATTTATTTCAGATACTCAGAGCATCAACAGCATCAGCCACAACCAAGCGACAATAGGACAGTCCACACAGCACCCACACCACCAACAGCATCACCAACCACTACAACGCTTTTTTTTTGAAATACCATAAATCTCAACACAATGATGTCAACAGGCATACCACACAATCACGAATCCCAACGACCACGCAATCCACGCGCTGAAGATGATGAAGAACCCTAAGCAGCGCACCACCAACAATACACAATACAATATTACTTATTTTATTTTATTATATCTTGTAATACGTATTGTAAATACTATATAATGTTATGTATTACAAAAATTCTAATAAATTTTGTTGAACTTGAACTTGAATAAATTCAATGTTATGCTATTCAATATTTATAAGATTTGCGTTATTTGAAGTATTGAGAGTAACTTCAAATACTGGACGTACGTAAGAAATGTACGCGGTTATATACAAAGTGCAACAAAAGAAAAATTAGGAAAGATACCAAAAATAATCAAAGCTAGGGTTGATAATTGTTAGAATTGTGTGAATTATTGAAATAAATCTCTATTTAAAGATTAGAAATTGCAAATATGCTTAAATATTGACCTTCACTTTTGTAACATACGATTAGAGTTAGGCCTAGTACACGCCATATGAGCATTTACATAAATCGTCGAACAACAAAGCCCACACAATAGTTTTAATCGCTTGATAAAAATACGCTAAAAACCAAAACAATAAAACTATATTTTTCACGAGTCGCAGCAAAATTAATTTCATTTTTGCAATTACCCTTATTTTTAATGATCTCAATTAGAGTTTTGCTGAGATGTTTACTTCCCCTCTTGGTCTTGAAGGACAATCGCTAACGGTGGTTCCAATTGAGATTTCGCATATTAAGTTCTTGTCGTTAACCCTGTTTCAAGTCTTAGGGAAATGAAACTAATTAAGTGCGAAAAATTCTACTAGATACTAATTACACTGTTTATTGCATATCATTTATTAACAGTTTTTAATACGTCATAAAAAAGATCTGGGCTAAAATTAAAAAAAGATTGCAATTATCTACAACATCGGTATTTATAAACTCTGTCGCAAAATTAAACAATGTACCAATATGGTATTAATTTACATCAGAATTATATTGATTACATAAATTAATTTTCTTTGATCTTACGAAGCGTAGACAGTAAAACACGTGTCACAAATAAAATTATAATAAGGCGATATGAGACATAAGATGAACTTACCGGTGACGTATACAACTTTTTAAGTTCTTCGTAAAGCCACATTTCTACAGCCAGTCTCTTTCGTATTAGACTCATCTGATGATTTCCATACTTAGCAGTAAGAAATTTTTCTCTACGTTCCTTAACTTCACTCTTGTCACTAAAATTAACGTGAAGACCAGCTTTTGCAGGTGATCTTTCTGAACGTACATCATGTGCAAGGATACCAGTAGGCGTAGTAGTTCCATTCGTATAACCACCCGCACTTACACCACACTCCATCTTTACTGGATGTTTCTGTAAAGAAAATAAATTGTTATATACAGAATGACGTATGAAAAATCATTCTACATCCTGTCATTTCATAACACTATATATTCTAACATATCTAACATTCGTTTCCTGCATAATAAGTATTAGATAATAAATATTTGCGCAGATTAATATCTTTCACGTCCGTCTTATATTTAGAGTAATTTGTAAAGTTAAATATATGTTACGAGTTCTGAAAAAACCCTAGAATAATCTTGCATTATTAAGCAAAATATACAATATTCAACAATTCCGTCATTTGGTTGAAGTTTTATATGTCGGAAACCCTTGTTAAACCTTTGTCACACAAACGTTGTTGAATCTTTAGAAAATATTTTATTTACTGAGTTGTGTGAACTCTAGAGGTTTAGAAGTAATAGTCGATTTAGCTGTATATTTAGAAAGGTTGTGTTACTAATATTATTTAAACGTACATTGTCAACATTTTTCAAAATTAATATATTTAATGCATTTAAAGTAGGCCCCTTCTTTCCGTATTTAATTGGAGAGAATTTATTGGTTAGTTTTGCCAAATTCATTTTCTTTTGTCACGCGAATTAACATATTGTTGCAATAAATATGTACTATTTTTGGGTAAAAAAATTATGTATTCTCTTTATATTTTTATAAACTTTATATATTTCTGCAGCAATTGCAGCTGTCTCTTCTTCAGTAAGATAATATACGTTTGTTTAATAAATGTTATTTCAAACAAGATTATAAAATAGTTTGGGTTTAACAGTTGTATGTTAGATATGCCGCTCACCAACAGGTGAGTTTGCCCCCTTTTACCACCTTGTGATAGGGTGCTGGTAGCTACTTTGATGAAGTGTTTGTCTCAAGTTACCTTAAAAAATACGCACCGGCCCTAGGATCGATTCCATATTATGGACTGGTGTTCATAAGCGGCAGTGTAAGGTTAACAAAGCTGCCGATGCCTTAAGATCAGTATTACAAATTCTAATACTAACAAATTTAACTATTCGTTGATGCGAAGGATTTTAGACTTTGTTATTAAATAAAATATCGTTCGATAAATAAATAATACATTACATGTTATGTGTGATAACAACATAAGTTTCACACAGGGTTTGCAACCAGAGTATGCAAAGCTCGCGAAGATTGTTAACGAAGGATGTATGTATAATTTTTTAAATAATAATAATTCGCCATTATCTTCAAAATACACCAATTACTGCAGTGCAGCATGTTTAGTTCATCAACATATAACTTGGTTGATAAAGTGGTTGCCTTTATTACCGACAGTGCAATTAACACAAATATCTGTATTAATTTTTTACCAGTTTTCAATACACTACACGTGACGTAAATTGAAGTTACCATGTTTGTATTTAGTGTTAGGTTAATACAAGACTAGTATTCACACATTGCTTACAATTGTGAGGGTTAGTCAATAAATATTAAAGTATGCAATGGTGGTTTCTATACAGGGTACCTCTAATTGTTCGGACCAAACTTTACCACGTGTTTAAAATAAGAGAAAAAGTTCATATAATCGTAGGTCGAGAAATATTTAGTTTCCGAGATACAAGGTACCAAAGATTTTATGTGTCTTGGAATTTTTTATTTAATACTCGGTTTCTTAGATACATTATTTTCATAATTGCTGGATGTCGACTTACGACGAAAAATTAGTGTTAGTAAATGTGTTGAAGTAAGTAAGGAACTCACTTTAAACAACTATTATGGCTAATTATTTTCAGGTTAGTTTAATTTTAACATTTACCAGTGTATGGACCGTTTTTCTTATTTTGATATTACTTTAGTAATTTGACACACCGTCATACGCTTGTAATTTTGCGATGTATAAGCCAACCACCATACGAAAATCGATAATACTGTGCTAACCACTAAGCGATCGATGTACCTAATGCTTAGAGGAGCTACTGTCAACCAAATTGATCACCAGATTTTGATAGAAAAATTCACCCTTAGTTAGAGATGTCCTAACTCGTAGGAATAGATCAACCTGTTGGAACAAATAAAGTTCAGGGAGTGTCTCTAGAAACAGTAAAAATCTGCATGAAAAAGTTGGATAGAAATGATCAGTTAAACTGCTTATATCAAGACCTTTATTAAATCACATCGGTATCAGTAAAATAGATACATGGTTTCTATGACGCCAGTATAAAGGCATACGGTACACGTCTGTAGAAACGAGTTATTTACGAAAATAGTGATCTCCTGCCATTTAATTACTTAGAAGAATCGAGTAAGTCATCTCAAGGTTATTACCCTTCCACGCTTGGAATTGGTAAGTCCCTTAACTTAAAAAAATTGTACACGTTATTAAAGAAACTGAAGCGAGGTTTTATTATTTGTTTTCCAAGTTCTCTTATTTTACTCAAGTGCAAAGAGTTTTAGCAAGTGATTTTAGACTTACATATAACATCAAAAATAAATCAAATCGAGTAACAGAACTTCCAAACTACAATTTTTTTAATCTGAAATTCAAGATTCGAAAATTTGATCCATTTTTAGACTCGTCAAAGGTAATGAGAGTAAGCGGTCGTCTTTTAAGTGCAAATGTTCCACATTCTCCAAAATTTCCCTATTTCTACCTTATCAATCAGATTATTGTTACTTAAAGAACGTCGGAGACTTTGCCTCACTAGTCCCTAAAATACTCTTTCTAATGTTCGTCTTAAGCACCGGCCCCTCGATGGTGCGAGAGTTAAAAGAAAAATGGATAGTTCTTTTGTTATGAACGAATAAGTTCAAAGGTAAATATGTAATTAAAAATTATTATTAATTTTATTAAATACATTGTAACAACCCATTTTGAGTTGTATTAAAATATACCGTAATTTAGGTCTTTCGTTCATTCAGTTGTAAATATAAGAAAAATTTTAATTATTTTTACATTATAGCTATGATGTAGGCAACTTAATTTGCATTTTGGTGTAACTTAAGTGCATATCTTCTTAAGGGTATATATTTCTTAAAGGTTTATACTCCCACTTTAAATTTTCCTCTGATCATTTTATTCGCGCAACGCGTCATCACCAGATATTCCAAAGCGTCCATTTTTTCACTTCCTGATGAATGTTGTGAGATGCAGAAAGCTTTTTTTGGGCTACCACCTAAATTTTGTGAAAGTGCCATTGATTTGATGGTAAGATATTTTAACGCATTATACTAAAAATTAAAACATTTGCTCTTTTCAGGCACTTTTACTTTCTTTTCTTTTATTTTTACTTTGATTTACACTTTAATTACATTTTAAGTACGCATTTAATTTTAATGTTGCGTACGCTTTCATTTTATGATTGCAATTTTTATTTGAAAATTTCAAGAAAAAGCATTAAACGGATTATTCAATTTCAAGAAGACAAATTTATAAGAAATAAAATTCCAGTTTGGGTGTGGTTGACAACATAAAATCATTGTTATTGCAATATATTGCGCAACATTGACACAAGCATTACGTCACCTTGGTTTGCAATTCTGCATTATTTTTTATAATACCAGGGGTTCTCAAGAAGATGTATTATATTTCGTAACAGGTATTTAGAGTTTAATGATTATTTAGTAATTTAAGGCTATTTTTAAGATATATTCATTTTAACTGTTTGTATATTTTTTATTTTTTACATTTTGATGCAATTTTTATTGTAGACAACCTCGGTTTAGTTATTCCGAGCATAATTTAAAAAAATAACTTAGCGTCCGAGATCATTTTTATTAGTGTTACATTTCATTTTTATTATTTATGTTCAGTGGAAGTAATCAAGCAAAAATTGAGGTAATTAAGCAAATCAAAAGAATGAACTGGCCCACTTTAAACTACTGACTGAATCAAAGGCATTATTTGTGGTGAATGGTTAGTATATCCAGTTAGTTTAACGATTTGTGTTTTGGAAAACTTTTTACTCTTATTACTTTATTATATTATTTAAAATTTTTACCATTTACAACACCATCATTATAACATAAATAAAAATTATTAATAATTTTTAATATCAAAATACATAATTGCCAATATTCTTCATAAACCGATTATAATCAACAATTATCTAACACACCCTTTTTAGGCTCGTTGGCGAAAAAACAGCAATCTACAAAAAAAAGAAAGAAAGTAAACCGAGAAATATCTTGAATTAGTCATTAATTTAATGAGATAATATATTTTTTGTATCTATTTTTGAAACCTTTCAGTCCAAACGCTTTTACGGTATTTGAAACGTCATGGTACGTCGATAGTGCAACATAGGAGAAAGAACCTTCAAATAATGTTTTGTAATGATAATGGTTGATCTTCTAAAAGAAATTCGATTTTCTTGTTATGCTTTGTTGTTAAGTCGTTTCATTCCTCAACAACTTAACTTGCCTTGAACTTGCAAATATATCATGTAAAATCTAGTATTCTCGTTAGATTATGGTTATTGAAAATTGATTTCATATAGGAATGAACATGTTACTCAGGTTAAATATTAAATTAAAAATGTTAACTTGAGTAATGTATGTAACAGATATAATTGCCAGATAAATATAAAAAGTATATAAGATATTATTCTTACCACATTGTCTCTGAATAAAAGGTCTTGCGGAAGTGTTTAATTATCTTATTTCAGCCAAGAAATCACCCTATAGAAAAGTGTGTAATAACGACACACATATGAAGAACACCTCACACTTCAATACTCAGAGAACCAGAAAGTGGTCACACAGAATGTAAATTACAAAGTTTTAAAAGAGAATGACTGAAAAACTGACATTATAGGAAGTGTAGGAAGAAATGCAGTGGAGAACATTGAAAACAATAGTACTGGATACAGAGAACAGAATTGCACGAAGCAGAAAGCAGGAAAGCAGTTTTTCGAATAGGAATAGAAGTAAGCTATAGTACACCGGAAAAAAGTCATTTTTGCAATTCAAAACAAAAAATTAAGGCTGAAAGCAATAATAAGATGCTAGACATAGATGAAATACCCTGAGAGTTATTGAAATTAGACGAAGAGATTTTAATAAAGTAAATAATACAAACAATTTCTCGATTATCACTCATAATTAAGATACTTAGCTTTTAGGCATGAAATCGTGTGCTTTTTCTTTTTTATTAATTATGTTACAAATTTAAACATTTTGATAACAATTACAGTTATCTTCTTCAGTCTGCTACAACAGTTAAAAAACATATATGAAATACCATTTGAGCACATAGTTTCTAATATTGAGAGTTCTCTTAAATCTTTGACCTTTGCTGGAAATGAAGTTATATATGGAACAGTTAAAATATCGCGTAGAGCAAAATCTCCAAAAAGTGACCTTTCCGTCAACGAAGAGTTTAAAAAGGATGAGTGTATAATTGAGTTCCAGTCAGATAAAGGTAATGGATGCAGCGGTTAGTTAAATATGAATTATAAATTTAAAATTAGACAATTACTGAAACCAAAATTATACCGTGAATTTTTCACTGTTAGCCTTCGTCTATTTTGATTTGTTATGTACAAGGCGGTTTAATAATATTTAATCTAATAAAGATCTAGCTAATCTTCACTAAAATAAAATTATATTCCGTAGTTGGCTTTTTCATGCACGTTTCCTAATTACTATAACAGACTCACATGTTTTCTGATTTTATGTATTTATTTGACATCTTAAATAATATTAAAAAATTATTATTTACTGAACAAGATAACCGTAATTACTATCGAAACGTTTCAATTTGTAGAAAATTAATAAAACTATCTTCAATATATGTAATATCCAAGACTTGGAACAAAGAACGTATACTTATTTATTGGAAAAATAGTATTCATGACCATTATACAATAAATCGATAAGTGGATTTGTTAAAATGATGGCGGAATACTTCTCTGCTCACCCTTCAAAATCTTCACTTACATCATACACTCGCGTCTTAAAACTCGTACAAAAACATAGTTGACGAATACTAAATGGAGTTTAGACAAGATCAATCGGCAATCACATATTCTTCGTTGCCAAACAACACAGTTTCAAGATGTCTTACAAAGACATCAGATTGATGAAGCTAACCATGTAGGGCGCAGTGGTAACAGTACGTGTATAGAGCAAATTTACAGACACATTCAAAATAATAAAGGCGTAAAACCGGGAGGATATACAGAACTATCATGAGACCAATAGCACCTTATGAATGAAGACCACCAGCGACCGCTTATTTAAGCACAAAGTCGGGGTTGTCAAGCCAGAATTCTTTAAAATGTGCGGTAACTTCTATGCAGGGTGTTTAAAAAATACATGTCAATATTCAAGGGGGTGATTCCTGAGGTCATGTTAAGAAATAAATATTGGTTCGGAAACAGTTTAGAAGATACAGGGTGTTAAAGTTTTATTATTTTTCTCATATTTCTTAAATTTCTCCTACAATGTTTGAGATATCGATTTGACATTTGGAACGCTAATTACTCTTTAGAAGATCAATATGTTCAGTCTGTTACCGATATTTAATGTCGACAGGGTGATACATTTTGGGGGGCCAGGTTCACTTTCTGCCCTCCAAATGTTGTTTGGTTACGCCATTGATCTTCAGAGATCAAGGGTGTGTGTTCCTCATTCGATTTAGGAACTTTCTTGTCTCTTGCATTTTCCGAGAAATGCATAGATTTCGAGATAAATTCGAAACTGTGATATGAAAAAACGGATATTCTGTCTCCTACCCTCGGAAATGTATCACCCCGTAGATATTGCGCATTAGTAATTTTTGTTGGCATTAAAAACATTAAAAACTGTTCAAAGTGACCACCTCCAGCTCGAATTCAGGAGTCCAAACTTCGTCTCATCGATTATCGAACTCTCTCAAAAATACCACGGTCGTTTCGTATTGTGTTAAACACAGCGACGATGCGATTTCTTAAATCATCGTCACTTTCAACAGGAGTTGCGCACACCAACGACTTCAGATGGCTCCATAGGAAAAAAATCCAACGGGTTTAGGTCCAGCGATTGTGCAGGCTATAAATTAGGTCCACCTCGGCCAATCCAGCCATTTCCGTATGTTGCTATTAAATATTCTCGGCCCACCTTACTAAAATGCGGTCGTGCACCATCATGCATAAACTACGTTCTATGTCGTATTGCTAATGGTACATCTTCAAGAAAGTCAGGAAGCGTATTTTGCAAACAGTTACGATATACCTCTCCGGCCAGCCTTCCTGGTAGAAATACTGGACCAATCAGGCAGTCACCCACAATTGCAACCCAAACGTTCAACGAAAATTGATGCTGGAAACGAAGTTGACATATCTCGTGTGGATTTTCATCAGCCCAGACATGGTTGTTGTGAAAATTTCGTGTAGCATTTCGAGAAAAACTTCGTCGGTAAAAAGAATCAAACACAATAATTGAGGAATGTCAATCAATTTCTGCAAAAGCCATTGGCAGAATGCAACACGAAATGGAAAATCAGCATCAAGCAGTTATTGAACGCATTGGATGTTATATGGGTATAACAAATGTTCTCTAAGAATGTGCCAAACAGTTTCATTACTCACGTTTAAAGCATCTGCAACCCTTCTGGTAGAGGTTCGTGGATTTTCCTCAATCCCGTTCAGCACATTCTCTTCTAGCTCTGGCATTAGTCTTGTCCTTGGTCTCCATGACCCTCCATTTCAATTCATTTTTCCTGTTTCACGCAGATGTCGATGAATATCTCCAAAAAGTCTTCTATCAGGAACATTTCGGTTAGAATATTGTTCACCGTACAGGCGCCGAGCCATTCCATAAATGAAATGCATATCGGTCATCTCGGCATTGGAATACTAATTCATGATTTTTTAACACAATTCGACATGCGAGATACTGTCAAATTAATATTTACATTGAAGGTGGTCACTTTGAACAGTTTTTTTTTAATGTTTGGAAATAAAACACTGGTCATTCGTGCATAATCAAAACAGTGATCTCCTAAAGAGTAATAAGCGTTCCAAATGTCAAATCTATATCTTAAAAATTGTAGAAGTAATTTAAGAAAAACTAGAAAAATTATAAATCTTCAACACCCTATATCTTCTATATCTTCTAAACGAACTGTTTCCGGACCAATATTTATAGGAAATTTATTTCTTGACATGACCTCAGGAATCACTCCCTTGAATGTTGACATGTTTTTTTAAACACCCTGTATAATCATTCTTGTGTAATTTAACGTGCTGTAGTTTTCCACTATCGCAATGTGTAATAGCCAACCTCCTCACAATAATCGATAATATAAGTTTTTTATTATCCTTTGTTATCCGCATAATGGATATTGTTATGTAATGCGAGATCACCGTTATTGCTATATAGTCATACTGACCTAAAGCTGCATGAATTTTATGCTCGATCTAGAAATTACACACCTACTTTCTCACGTTTTGCCAATTCATCGACTTAGATTAGGCAATACATTTTATTTTCTGGTTACTATCTGAATGAGTACGTTGTGAACATGAATGTTAACTTTATCTGGTTTAATCTACACGCACCTCCTCAGTCAGATTGCAAAGCTTTTTGCTTTTTTTTTGGTTCTTGTATTTTAGTAAAGCATAGATATATCAAATTAAGTAAATATTGGTGTTTTAAAAATTCACGCTTGAACCAAACAAAAAGCTTAATGGATGTTCGTGAAAGCTTTCATATGCATGATGTTATGGTCAAACGTAACTATTACGTGCTTATTAACAATAATACTTGGATTTGTTTTTGAAAATAATAAAACCACGTCGCACCTATCTGTTCAGTTTACTCATTCGTACTTTTGTAAAAGAAACGCAGTATTATATTATTATACTTTTCGATTTCTACACGTTCATAAAAAAAATTAGTTGTTTACCGATTATCATAGATAGTAATTGTACAAAAGCAATTTTTTTTGGATTTTTATAGAGCGTGTGGCAGAACACGATGTTCTCTTTAGAAATATTGCGTTATTTTCGGCGGTTCACTCCCACAATATCAATATTACTTGACCGCCAAAAAGGTCGTGGTCGAATTAACACCCTGGCCATTATATAACGTAATTAGAATAAGCGTTATGATGCCTTAAGCTCGAAACACTGTTGCCTAATTATTCTTATTTTTTTAATGTATTATTTAACATTGCTATTCGTCAAAGTTTTTTATTTAATAAAATAAAGCAGTAAGTAGTTATAAATAAAATTTTATTATAAATATAAACTTTATACAAAAAATCAGAAAGCCGCAGAAAACAGTAAGAGAATGAAAATTTCTTTAAATATACACTTATTTGTTCACGTGCTATAATACTATAATATTTAACTTAAAAACGTAATAATTTTCCATTAGGATGTATTATAAATGTTTGCAAGTGAAGCCTTAATAAAAATGGATATATTATATTATTATATTTTTAGGATTTCACAAAAAATTAACACAAAAATTTACTAATATCCCATTCTCTTCATACCACTAATTAATTCACCGTGTTTGGCAACAACGTTGTAATTTCTGAAAATAATACCATGTCGGGAGAGAATTCGATCCAAGAAAGAACTACCTGCTCAAGATGGGAGTGAACTCGTCCCCGCCCGTTAATTGAAACACTACTCAAGTATCTCAATGATTTCAAATCGTATCTAGTTTAACCGTTGCGCCTTTTCAACGAACGCTAAAAGTAATCGAATACCGCAAAAAGTCTAGTTTAGATCATTTTGCAAGTCCTACCTATGCTTCAAATATTATAAAATAAAAATAAACATCATATTCACGCAGATGGCACATAGCTACATTAAACTTCCTCAAAGACAATTTTACCCGAAACGTATGCAAATGTAAACTTTCACCATCACTATACATAAGTAGAACACCTACACTTTAACTTTCACTTTTTGACCTTGGGACACCTTGGCGCCATTATTTTTGACGTGGGGATCGTGTTTTTTGCTGCGAAATTTGAACTTGTATTCTAATAAAGGATTCTAGTCTTGTAAGGTTGATATAGAAACCTGTTCGTGGGGTTCGCTCCTGCTATAAAAATTGCATTCTAATAATGGGGATAAGACATGTGAAGATGACGCGTTTTTGATAATAAAAAGATGTTATCTAATCTGTGTTTATTGTTATTAATATTTATTAGGGCCGGTTTTAATTTTTATCAGATATTTCAAGGATATAAAAACCCCGGCATAGAACTGAAACATATCGATTATGCTCTATGCAATCTTTAAGGCTGAATTTAAGCGTTAGCTCAAATTTTTCAATATATGCTGTTAACATATTAGTTAAAACGTTAAAACGCAATTATGGCATAGATAACTGTTTTACAATTCGATTTTCGTAATAGGGTTTATTATAATTATTATAATTGTTATTAAAATTATTACATTTCTTTTAATTCCCATTTGAGGAATATTTGTGACCTTTTACCTATACGAAAATTTATTTATACATAGTTTAAATTAGTTTACTTCGATGTCATTCATATAAATGAGTCATTCTGTTTACCTAATTAATTTGCTTACGGCAATAACATGCTCTAAATGATGTTACCTATAGAATGCATTTATTAAGTTGTTCTACAATGCATTAATATGAATCGGAAAGTAACAACCACTCATTGACATCATGTTAAATGTATGTGTTTTACAAATATTTTCAAAATTTTTGCTGTCGCTGCAAAATACATTAGGGACTAAAATTAAATATCGGGTAAAATAATATTTTCTATTTTGTTTTGATCTAGTTTTTATCGGTAAATTCTCTTGTCGGGTATATCTGATAACTATTGATTATCAGCTCCTATACACTCGAGAAAATATACCCCTGATTTATCTGCATGTTCAATTATGCATGTACCTCACGTTATAAGGGCCTTTTTACCATCTGATGTAGTCTAATGCTAATTCAAACACTTTAAATTTTCTAATCGGTAATTAGGGGCTGCCTAATTTAACTTATTTGAAATTTTATAGAGAGTATCACTATAATCAAGATTTGAGATACATTTTAACTCATTCGTATTGAACGATTATATTGCAATAGTTTATTAACAGGCCGTAAAACATCTAATATCCCTGATGCTGGTTCATAATAATAATAATGCTCATTCGATGATGGTTACACCTTAATTACATGCAAAGGATAATATACAGTCTTTATCGGTCACTATTATTATTACATAGACGTGAGATTATTCCTAAATTAGCTGTTTTCAGCACGACCTGGAAATACTACACACGTTTTCAGACCTTCTTCCTCGTTCTCAGAAGCTGTACCGTATTCATCATCTTCTTGAATTTATCTTTATCCGATTTCGATTCAGTAGTACGTTTTCTATTTAATTTTGAGATATTTTCTATTGTTACTAATTTAGCGAACCACTAATATTAGCACATATATAAATTACAAGGTATTTCAAATGAGCCTGTATTATTGATATTTTATAGAAGCGGTTGACCCTGGAATTTTTAAACGTTAATCAAATAAGACAGATCTAAGAACTTGCTCTCGGGCCTTCGCGTCCCTGCCGTGGCACGGCTGAAAATAGTCGTGACCCTTAACGATAAATAGTATTGCAATAAGGGCCCTAATGCTAACTTGCGAAATTTTAATTGACGTCGCTATCTACTTGTGTATGGATTAATGAATATTTTCTGTAATAAAGGTGGCGCCATCTAGTGGTATATTTTTAAACTAGCGAATGCTTTCTGTAATATAGGTGACGCCACCTAGCGGTATATTTCTAGGACCAATTAGGGTTTGTTTGTGGCGCCATCTAGTGATGTAAGGACTAATGACTTTTCTGTAATAGAAGTTAATCGTATTCCTATTTCTCTCTCTCTCTCTCTCTCTCTCTTTCTCTCTCTCGCCTCACACATACAAGCACAAACACAAGCTCAGACACAGACACAGACACAGACACACACACACACACACACATCCACAGACACAGACACAGTCACAGTCACAGTCACAGATACAGACACAGCCACATACACAGTCACAGAAACAGACACAATGACAGACACAACCACGCAGACGCGACAACATGCAAACACGCTAACGCGAAAACATACAAATACGCAAACACGTAAATGCGAAAACACGCTAACGCGAAAACACACAAACACGAAAACACGCCAACACACACAAACACGAAAACACGCAAAACACGAAAACACACAGACCAGGAGTTGGAGCTCATCATCCTCATATAGGTAAAATTGTGCGACGCGAGGCTTTCAGCGGCGGCTGTTTCGACAACCCCTACTCATCTAGCCCCAAAGATAACCGATCCTATCCGAACATTACCGAGTGCTTATACCCATTCCTTCAATATAATTTAGCTATAATTTAAATAAAAACAAGCGCAGGTGTCTACATGTTATCGGCCTTGGGGGGCTAGGGTATACTACAGGATATTCATTCAATTAATCTTGGTCTCATACCAGCGAAGTACGGGGAGAGGGTGGTTGTGGAACTGGCGGAATTTAAATTTTGCTGCCATTCAAATCAAATCAATCTCAAGCACCACGAATCAATCAATTAAGTACACCCCCCCCCCAAGTCGACAATTGTTATCAAAACTTGTAAAATTATACTAAATATAACTAGAAAAATACACCATTTAAAAAACAAAAAAAAATTATTTTAATTACTCGAAACGTAAGTTGTAATTTTTTTTAACACTTTCATGTGACATTTCTAACCTCTATAAATTGCTTCCGTCGAATATTAAACAACCCCATACGTTCAGGAATATCATTTTCTTAGGGAATTAATAAGTAATTTTGCGTTTTTATCTTTTCATATTTTGTAATTTTGATCTAACATCTCAAGTAATTATATATATATATATATATATATATATATATATATATATATATATATATATATATATATATATATATATATATATATATCATACGGGTGTCTAGAATTTACCCACGTTCTATGGCTATCTTTGTTATTATAAGAGATCCGGAGTCGGTTAAATTAGCAAAGTTGGGCAGAGTTACATTATAATTCAAATACCGATAAGAAAATTCAACATTGTTGCCAACTTTCTAAGATATCTGAAAATCGTCCAAATTTTCAATCGGCTATATCTTTTTAATATTCAAAATACGAAAAAGTTATAAGAGAGACCTTTGAGATCTATTTTAGGCAAAATGGAAAATGCGAATAAAACGATTTTTTAGTAATTATTTTTCGAGCTACAACCCAAACATGCATTTTTTAAATGACTATATGTGGCTATAGACTCATTCGATGGCTTATTTTTTTCTGATTTAAAAATGTATAGCTTTGTATGTTTAATAATATTAGTTAACTCTCAATTTTCAAAAAAAAAATTATAATACAAATTAAACTGTGTCGTGAATATTTAAATAACAAAATAAGCTCATATTATACTACTAAATTTGTGGAAACAAGAAATAATGTATTACATTATCAAAATAAAAAGTTCTAAATAAATTTAACTTACAATGAAGGGGAACAGCAAAAATTTGAACAGATAAGACAATCATAGAAGTGCTTCAAAATGCCCTCCATTATTTTGAACACACATTTGACATCGTTTTAAAATTTCGTTTTGAACTTTTAATAAACTTTGGGTTCTAATTTGTTGTATAGCAACACGAATTTTGTTTTTTAAATCGTCTAGATTACCAGGTTTTACTCGGTACACTTTGTCTTTAATTGCACCCCACAAGAAAAAGTCCAGGGGGGTTAAGTCTGGAGATCGCGGCGGCCAAGCTATTTCCTATCCAATTATTAAAACGTTCCTGTAAATAGTTACACACAATTAATACATTTTGTGCTGGTGCTCCGTCGTATTGAAAATAATTCAAATTTTGAATCACGTTCAACGGAACGTCGTCCAAAATTTCTTCAAATTCGTTTCATAAAAAAGTTAGATAGCCTTCGGAATTTAAATTGTAATCATAAAAAAACGGCCCAAGGATTTTGGTACCAATAATACCGAACCAAACGTTTACTGAAAAAGCATATTAATATCTCCTCTCAACAGTAACATGAGGATTTTCTTGGGACCATTGGATATGATTTTTCTATTGAAGATGCCGTTGTTTGTAAATTTTGCTTCATCGGTAAAAAGAATGGTTTTCGAGAATTGATTGTTTGCTCGACTTTCATTAATCAACCACGTAGCAAAACGTAATCTTTTCTGATAATCTTCAAATACAATGTATTGCCTATATGAAGATGTTATGGATTAAAATTAGTTTGTTTCAAAATAACGTAGGCTTCATCTTCGGAAGTGTTGCACTCGTTCGCAATTTCACGAAGAGATCTAGTAGGTTTAAATTCGACGTAAGCTAAAACACGTTCTTCTGTTTCTGTGTTAACATTAATTTTAAAATTTTTATTTTATTTATTTCAGTACGAACTACAACTGGTTACAACAAATAATTCAATATCTACTATTTGACAGTCAATCAATGAAGAGTTTTGTTTTTAATTGTCACAGCACACCACGGCAAACATTGCATTTGTTTAGTAAATACTATAATTACAATTTTTTGAAAATAGTGGGTTAACTAATAATACTAAACATACAAAGCTATACATTTTTCAAATCAGAAAAAATAAGCTATCGAATGAGTCCATAACCACCTATAGTTGTCATTTAAAAAAATATATGTTTGGGTTGTAGCTCGACGATTTTTAGTTATTTTCATATATCTTAGAAAGTTGGCAACAATGTTGAAGTTTCTTATCGGTATTTGATTTATCATGTAATTCTGCCCAACTTTGCTAATTTAACGGACTCTGTATCTCTTATAATAACAAAGATAGCCACATAACGTGGGTAGATTCTAGACACCCTATATTATATATATATATATATATATATATATATATATATATATATATATATATATATATATATCAGTACCTCAGAGCTAAACTGTATTAACTCCCTTATTTGCAAAAGTAGTATTTTGTTGCTTTCGTACTAACGAAAACAACCTCTTTGGCGTGCTAAACAGTATTATATCCTATATATCATATTTGACGAGTTTCCTA
This sequence comes from Vesta saturnalis, assembly GCA_036346205.1. NCBI lineage: Eukaryota > Metazoa > Arthropoda > Insecta > Coleoptera > Lampyridae > Vesta > Vesta saturnalis. The sequence goes on from JARFJB010000001.1 coordinate 6,597,199, forward strand.
ACTTGAGATTGTATTAAATCCTCATAGTGTTCCGAGCTAAACAGTCGTTCAAATACTGAAATCGCCAAAGCAAATGTTAGGAGTTAATACTACTTACGTTACTTGTCGGATACTAACTCCGTCACAACATAATGCTGATTTTGTATTTGTATACAGTCGTACTGCGGAACTTGGCGCCTCGTGTTGCTGCATTGTTAGTTTGTGTTTAAAAGAAAAATGAGGAGAAATAAGAAGATTGTTGATATGGCACAAAAACTGTTAATAGCTAGGGATAATAATTTACATCTTATCTCCGTCAATAGGAAAGAAAATCGAGAAATTACGGAAGGGATGAAACTTAAAACCTAGAAACCGGTAAGTAATGAATTTATGTTTAACCATAGAAGTTTTTTACAGGGATCTTTATCGTAGCAAAGGATTTTTAAATTTAAGTTGTAAACCGAGTAAATATGAATTTTATTTGCACCCCTCGCATTTACAAACGTATCGATAAATAATCACAACGTTCAAGTTTGAATCAGTTATTTAATTATCACGAGATATTGAATTACACAGAATTGTCTCTTCAAAGGGGTAGTAATGCGGTTATAATTTACTTGTCAATACGGCATCTAAAAAGCACGCTTCAGTCTGTTAAAAAAGACACCTCGTCGGACAGTATAGTGCACCCCCCCCCTCATTGCTGGAATGAGTTGGCATTGTTGATTGTTTACTAGCGCGTCGAGGACTTAATGCGTGGACAAACATGGCATGATAAACCTCAGTTTAATTGTTGTTATTAACGATATCAGGGTTTACAGAAACGTGTCTAGATACCATTAACAAAGCCTCACAATTTCTTGTTTACGTCAGAGTTCGTAACTAAAAATGGTTGCCCACGGCTTTAGCTATTAAAATTAATCCGTTCTTATTGGTTCTAAATGCAGAGAGATCTATAGATGAACGTATAAGCTGAAAAAGGGATGCTGTAGTTTAGAGCGCAGTCACTCAAACTTTCGCGTCACTGCTTGCAGTTAGGTTATCAGTCACTTTGTTAACGGAACTGCTTTATTTTCACCTTACCCTTGCAAGGCCTTGTTTTAATGAATTTTCAGGTGTATTTGATTCAGCCAGCTTATTTAGAATTGTCGGTATACATATGTAGTTTATTATAATTGTACGAATACATTTTCGGGGTTAAGTGAAACGCTGCTCTTATTCACGATACAATTGTGTACACCTAAATTCTTTGTCTATTCTTTTGTTACTGCCTATGTGTGATTTAAACCACATTGCAGTTATCTTATTGCCACTTATTAATTTTTCTGTTTTTTTTTAATTTTAAGTGTACCTTAATCTGCATTTTTTTTTATTTTACAGTCAACTCAATTGCTGGTATGATTGGTTACATAACGACTACATGTTTGGTGTCACAATTTTAATTCAGATTTATAACACAATGTGGGTGTGATTTCACTGTTGTTTTTTTTTAATTTTTTTTAAATTAAGCTGCTTTTTATTTTCTGTTCCTTAATTTTATAATTTTGTGTGCACTTTAACCTGATTGAATTGTATTTTGATATATCTTTTTTTTTCTTTGATTTATTAATGTACTTGTAAAATTGCTTATTGATTAATAAAATGGATTTTCTTGGTGGTTCTTTCCCAATGTAAATCAACGAGTTGAACCATCATTGAGCAACGCAAACTTTATTGTTTACCTGATCCCCTACGATGCAACACTTAACCCCATCCATTCCTATCTCATTCAATTAACACAGCCAATTGTTTTTATTACATTTTTGCGAGTAATTCAATATTAGACTTGTAAATAAATTTTAAGGTTTTAATTATTGGGAGGAAGTCAATATGATGCACGACAATAATTTGAGTAAGGGTAGTGTTTATTATCAGTCAAGTCAAGATACACCAATTAGCTATTTTTTTTAAATTTTCATCTTTGCGAATAAGTTCAACATTATGCTCTTAAGATTTTATAGTCTTTTAAGTATGAGAGTAACTTCGAATTACACTTTTACACGGAGACATGTACGTGAAGGTATGTGCTGTTTATCCCTCAATAAAAATTGAAATTAATGTATAAGCTAGATATAAAATTAAGTATGAAAACATTCTTTTCGAATATATAAATTTGGAAAAAAGGTATTGGAAAATAATTCATAAAAAAAATAAATAAGGTCAATGAATTAGTTTTTGGCCACGATACAGCCGCAATGAACTAATTTAAAGGAGAGTATCAACAAACATTCTCCATAACTATTAGAAGTTCATTAACATAATCGTTCTATATTACAAGGTGTAGTTATTTAAATACTCGTAGATAAAGTATTGTATTTAAAATGGTTATTATTATACTGGGATGTTTTCAATACTTGCCTTCGGATCATATTACCAATTTCATCTTTGTGTCATAATAGCCATCATTATAAGCTTGTTATACAATGTATTATTATATTGTTCTGTGATATAAAGCCCGGTTTGAATGACTGATTATGCAGTATATTTCAAATTGAATAACGCACCATAGTCAACCTTTTTACCATGGCGTATGCAAAATAACTGACTACACTCAATAAATACGGGAAATTAAGGTTTAATAAACTATACGAATTAACACTATTTAAACACAACCTAATTATGTAGGATTTGAATAAAAACTCACTTTCACATAATTGCCACCCTGTTCAATAACTATAAATTAAAGCTAATGTTACAGTTGCTGGCCACGTATAAATTTATCGCGAAAATCTTGAAAAGTAGTTAAATTCTTATTTAAATTTTGATTATACACTTGCCTATTTAATCAGTCAATTACCATTACAACTGTTCTTATAACTGCGTAGAATTCGTCTAAATTTTATGCATATGAATTATGCATAAATGATATAGAAATAGGATGTTTCTTTTTATTTTATTAATGCATATACAATTCTATAACTTTTTTAACAATGGGGACATCTTACATATTTCCATAATAAGGTATATATGTTACTATGTGACTGTAATTCGCTAAATGGTAAAGATGTTGGAGTATTACAAGGATTACAGTTTAGACCACGTTTATCGTTGGTTTTTACTAATGAAATAGACTGCTATATATTACTATTTTTCTAACGTAAAGACAAAAGGAAATAAGGATATATATATATATATATATATATATATATATATATATATATATATATATATATATATCAGCTGCTCGTAAAATAGGCTTTTGTACAGATCTAAGCAGTACTTTACCTCTCGACAATTCCTTCTGTTGTATAAGGCCCAAATTCGGCCTCATCTGAATATAATTCTCACCTCTGGGTTAGTGCTCAATACGCCCTCGATATCGTTGATCGTATTCAAAAGAGAGCGATTAGGCTTATAAATGACCCGTCCTTAACTTCTCACATACAGTCCCTTGAGCATAGAAGGATGGTTTCAGTTCTTTCTTTGTATTATCGTTATTACAACGGCTATTGTGCTGGTGAATTACATTCTTTGATACCATCTCCGGCTATCTTTGCGAGAAACACTCGGTTCGCTCATTCACATCATCAGTATGCAGTACAAATCTCCACTTGTCGTACCAAACGGGCGCAATCCACATTTTTCTACACGGCTTCTAAACTCTGGAATGATCTCCCTAGTTCCTGTTTTCCTCTCACTTATGATATGAGAAATTTAAGGTAGCTGCTCATAGGCATCTATTAGCAATTTATTATCCTTCTATCCATCCTCCTAAGTGTTCCTGAGTGCTTTAGCACGATAGGCCTTATTTAGCCTGTTCAGGTCCACAATCATAAAAATATATATATATATATATATATATATATATATATATATATATATATATATATATATATATTTCAAATTTGTATCGTTCAAAATAAAAGAACTGCATTGAACACTACACCTGGCCGCGCAATACAGCGATCGGCCCGCCCAGATCGGACCGCGCCTGGTGTGTTCCGGCGTTACACGCGCACTACATCGCCCATCGGCCTGCCCCTGCCCTTTAGCCAGGATCCCTTTTAACGAAATTTGGGAAGCAACTTTATTTACGCACAATATGGACGTAACTATGGTACAGAATTGTGAACATTCAGCTAGATTTTAAAGTCTAGAACTTATATGAAAATAACTCCTATAACCATTTTCTAATAAAATCAACCGTTAAAAAAACTGCAGATATGATTTAACTTCAATGCGTTGTGAAGATTAGTTTTTTTTTCCTTTTCTCCGCCAATAAGAGTTAGTAATTAGCACCGCTGTTGGTAAAATCTGTAAACGTTCCGTGCTTAATAACAAAAACAGAAATCCGTAAATTAATTAATCTACTCACCATCAAATATTGATAAGATATTTGAATTAAGTATTATAAATAATTACACCATAAAGCGTAATAAATCAAATAAAATAAAAATAAATAAAAGTCATGTTAAAGTTTAGATATTCAGAATAAAATTTCTCCTGATAATCAAACTTAAAGAGTTAAAAGATTACACCGTTAACTGTAAATACAAATCTTCTTTTCATATCCCGAAATTAAAGTTTGACGAATAATAATTTATTTGCTATTAGAATACATAAGTTGAATGAAAAATTACATTCAAAACCTTTTATATTCATATTAGTTAGAGATAAGTACACCAAATTATTCAAAAATAGAATCTGAAACCCGATTAATATAATTAACAGAGTCTCAAATTAATAAAATAATTAATAACTAACACCGTTCCTGTAAATTAGTTGATTTAGTTCTTAGAATTGCATTTTAAATAATGAAATTTGACCATGAAACATTACATTTGTGAGTGCAAAGTTTATGTAAATGAAGCATATGTCAATCGCAAATATACTAAAATATAATTTTACTATCTGTAACTCCCGTTTGGGAATAAATTGTGTTCTGTAATTATAGACAGAATAAGTTCATTAAATCACTTCCAAAATTAAAAATTAAATTTAAGTACGAAATGATGTCTATAATGTTGACTACATTGTATAAAATTTTATATATTTTAAATAATGCAAACGCCAACACATATGCCAGACAGTAAATGATGTCTGAAATTTTGTGACTAGGAGATGATAGAAGCGTGACTAATTAGTAATTAACCCGTTATAGCGTTCCCAAATAACATCAACAATGCCACAGGTGGTAAGAGGCAAATGTCAATGATCAATGGCCAAGAAAAAGTTGCATGTAAGTGTTTTTTCTATTTCAGTGTTACAATGAAAATGGTGACATCGGTTAAAGATCCCAAAACCCGAACATTAATTATTTAATTATCCTGATTATGTCCTTTGAACAAAGAAGCCATATGCAGAATGGTGGAAATGACTCATCTGTCAGAAATGCGCAGTTCCCCAATCGACCGGAAACCAGCGACTAGGGCCGGTCCGATCCGGTGACGGTTGAGACCGGTCATAGGCGGGCCGGTGTAGTGCGCGGGTGATCATTTGATTACACGTATTCGTACTTTTAAATGAGGGCCTGGTCGGTCCGGGGCGGGCCGGAGTGGCTGTAGCGCGCGCCCAACTTTTTAACGGTTAACATTTTTATAAAATAAATATCTACAGTTTTCTGTCTAAAATCCTGGACTCAAACATTTTAATCCTTAACCTTTAAGACCTTTACTACCGTTATCTTAAAAAAATAACAAAGAAGTAAAAACTGTACTTTAAAATTCCTATTCCTTTAATAAGTTAAAACAATGAATGATTTTTGCTAAAATGGGTTTTTCCGCATTTGTTATAACAACGATTCTAAAATTTCTTTAGAAAATCTTAAACAAGACTTGATATATTTAAAAACAAAATCTTCTATAAGAGATTGATAAACTGAAGAAAGAAGAGTAACCTCTTTCAAATATACACTTAAGTTAAATGAGAAAACAGCAACTTTTACAAGTTTTATTAGATACCTTACGTAGTAGCTAGTCTGTGGGTTTTTAGACTAGTATAGAGGTAAAATCATGTTCTTCACTAGAGTCATCTAACTCGTAGTTCGTTTCATATATCTCTTCCAAGGAAATGTTCAATATATCCCAAATTTTGGTAATCCTCATTAACTCTTTTATTTTGAATTCTTGCTTGTTTTTTACTACACACTGACTGTTGTTGGTGCAACGTTTGTCGTCTAATGTGTTCTCAGAAATTTTTTGCGTCAAGAGGGGCAGTCTTCATCTTTATGGCAATTTCTGTTGTTGTGTCTATACAACAATAAAAACAGTAAAAATAAAATTCGAGGTGTTTAATGGTCATTTGGACCCGGGTGTATGTAAACACTCGACAATTGACTATTCACAATTATAACCAAGCTTTATCCTGTACCCGTTCGTCCACGCCCACCTTTACACAAATATAAATATAAACAACAAACAACAATGTTAATTCACCCAAATACATGAGTGAGGGAGCCCTGTACTATCTTTTATTTTAGCAGATTTCCGCTTAATGACCCCGCGTGCGAATGAGGTATTTTTGCAAGGCAATGTTTGATTGTTAATACGTTGCGTAGGCTCGTAGAATTGGTTGCTGCGAGCCTTAGTTATATTAAAAGTACCTACTTATGTTGAATATTATAATATAATCCTTGAATTAACCACTTATTCACCAATATGTAACGGGTTATGATACGCCGTTTAAAGCCAAGGCGATAACGATTATTGAACATATATTATTGATACGCACGCTTATTTACACCCGAATATTTAGTTTAGTAAAAGAAAAAAATTAATTGGCGGTTTGAGTTTTCCAAGAATGTATACGATCAAATATTTATATACAGACTATTTACAATGAAGGTATTTAGTCAAACGCCTCAATCGATCTTACTCAATTGAAATTCTAACTACAACTGCCTTTCCCACCGATTTCAAAACCATCTTTACTCCCGAAAATCAATACCCGTCTTTCAAAAGCACTAAAAACAAGAAATTATTACGTGGGAACATTTTCCACATTCCTTTACTGAACGAAATCTTAATTTTAAAAATATATCTTCGTCCGTAACAAACCCTACATTTAGGTCTCGAGTTTCAAAGTACCAAATAAAGATCTCTTTGGATTTGCGTCATGTTCCGACGTAATTAATTATTACATTTCAGAAGTTTTTACCACAAGAATGAGGATACAGCACCTTTCAAGGATTCGTTACGGTGCCCGACAATAAAGCAGTGTCGAGCGTACACCTGCTTGTTTCTACCCTGACATGTGTTTTTCACCCTTAGCCAAATATCAGTTACATACATTCCCACATTTCTTACATAAAAATACATAAAACAAAATATTCCAAAAAAAGCAAATTACGACGTATTATCAAGATATTAAAAATCCACTAATTATCTTTTTTATCACGGTAACAATGGCGATTTGATAATTTAATTTTACATAACTTTTCTTTATGGAGTTTTTTAATATGAAGACAAATAAGCCTTAAAAATTAATTAAATAAGAATAAAAATGCTTAAGTTTTATCAATACTTTTATAGAAGCGGACAACTTTGGAATTTGTTTTTCAAGTTACCATCTTAATCAATAGATTACAATTCACTTCATCGTATCATATAATTCGTATAATTAGTATTTGGTATAATTTCCCTAGTAGGTTTTGAGTTACACTTATAAAGGGTGTTTCAATAACAGCGCAAGATTTGAATTGCGCGCCATGTTTGACAGTCATAACGACACGTGATTATGTAGTGACAGATCGAAGGTGGACAGATGGGAGTTAGTAAACATGGAGCATTACACGATAGAACAACGTGTCTTGATTGTTAAACATTATTATCAAAATGGTGAAAGGTTGATTGCCACCATTCGTAAAGTGGGTTCAATATTCGGTCGAAATAATGTTCCTAATTTATATACTGTGAAAAGAATACTCCAAAAATTCGAAAGTACTGGTTCGGTTAGTGATGTGAAACACACGACACAAGCTCGTAGAAGTCGTTTAGAACAAAACATCACGGCAGTTCGAGAGAGTGTGGCCGAAAGTCCAACATGGATTCGTCATCGTGCACAAGAATTGGACATACAACAGCCACCCTTTAGCGTATTCTCACTAAAGATTTGCATCTCCACGCCTACAAAGTCCAATTGAACTCAATAACTTCTGCCAACAGACCATGTACAGCGAAGAGAGTTCACCAATTGGATCCTTCAGCATCAAGAAGTGAATGCCGATTTTGTGAACAAAATCATTTTCATACATAATTCCCAAATGTATACATTATAAATCAATAAATATTTCAATACTTTGCTACAGAAAACCATGTTTTATTGAACCTTAAAATCTTACGCTTTTATTGAAAAACCCTTTATTATTAAGCAGAAGTCTACTTTACTTGAGTTTCAGTGTAATTATCGTGTAGTTTCTTTCTTATTAAAAAAGCAGCTAAAATCAATAAACTGCTTAAAATAATAATAAATTTACTTTGAAACTTCATAAATATAAATCTATGGAACATTTTTGTACAACCCCAAAAATGGTATTAAAAGTCCTGCTAAAAACATAAATTTAAGTAGTATCTAAGAACACTTTTCAATTGGGAATGAAATACGCTACCAGATAAATCTATTTGAGAGGATGTGTTTACTTATCGTTTAATGCAATCAAGAATAACGTGTTTCCATCTATTTTTAAAAACCTTTTCAAGTTAAAGCAATTTTCAATCTTTAGATAACTCGTTTTGGAAATTTATTGAGGATAACGGGAAACACGTTTACGGTAAGCCACACTACCCACATATATACCTTCAAAATTGAATTAGAAGCATACAAAAATGAAGGAAAACACTATGTCAAAAAGGCAAAAGAATTTGTGTTTAAAATTGAAAAGGAGTGAAATAAAAGTTTCTGTGTATGAAAGTTTAGTTAGGCATTCGAACATAAATTTTCAATCATGTTTAACGGAATCAATACCTTCGAAAGTTAATACACCACGCAAACTCAATGGTGGTTTATAACTTTTCTATTGTTAACACAAACATTCTTATCTATGAAAGTTTTACGCGCGTTGCGCTAACTAAATACACAGCACGCAAACATAAAGCAAAAATTTGAACAGATGTGGTCAAGGTTATACGTGTGAAGGGATAATTAAATAATTTTATTAAAAAAGTTTGCAAATTTTGAACTAAAGCACAACAGATTGCGATACTACTAAAATGCAGATATACCTATTGATCCCATAACTTACACAAAAAAAAACGAATTATTCAGTAATTCGGGTCTGTTTGTTTTAAAAATAAAAGTTGTGTATTATTAATTATTTACAGATACTTACTGCACTGCACTGGTGAAACGGTTTCATTTTTATTAAATTTTAATTAAAGGTTTAGTCAATTACGTCTGGTTTAAATTAGCCGCTAATAATGAGCAATTCCGTTTTTAATTAATTAAAAATTTTCAGTTTGATAAACTAAGCCATTAGAAAATAATTACACATTAAAAGTTCGTACTTAAGCAAGTCTTTTTAAATCCAAAACATTGGTATTTGCTCAATTAGTAGATTTTAAATTGCGAGTTAAGAGAAAATTTTGCGTAGATACAAAAGGTATCAATCAATAAATAATGGGGTAATTTAATCTAATCAAACGGTATTGATAAGCCATAATTAAAATAAAAATGCGTATACCTACGTGTGACAATTATCTGCTAAAAATATTAACCTTGTATATAATTAATGCCAAAAAAGATTCTGTTTATTTCTATCTTAACCAGTCGAATAGTAAATTTAGTAACTTTATAATTAAAAATTATTATTAATTTTATTAAATACATAAATAAAAAGTTTACCCCAAGTAGGATTTGAACCAACGACATCTACTTTGCTAGAGTTCAAATCCTACTCGAGGTAAACTTTTTATTTAGGTGTTTAATAAAATTAATAATAATTTTTAATTACATATTTACTTTTGAACTTATTCGTTGATAACAAAAACTTATAATAATTTAGTAAGTTTGTATTCAACGTAAGTCTATTTTAAATGACGCTGTTACATATACAAATCTATTGTAAGGAAAATCAATACAAAGCGTGTCATAAACAAAACACTTCAAGTTATAAAAAAAGTGAACTCACTTAATGTACAGCACTGCAAAAGTATAGAAAAACTTGGTACTGGAATTTGTTGACTTTTATGTTCATATGGTAAATTCAACAAATTTATGATAAATTTAATCGCAAACACATTATTAGCCGAATGTTACATCAGGGAAATATTTATAATAAACAGCTGCGAACTATGACCGAATATTCTGGAGTAAACCAGCCTTATATGGTATACATACATAATTCTGATAATTAACTCTTAGTCAAATATTAACAATCTCATTATTAGATATCTATTAAGTAAATTTACAGAGCTCTATGTGATGACGATAAGATAAGGAAGTAGTGAAAAAAAGGAGTAAGATAGGAAATTTAAGTTTTGGCTAATATTTTTTAATAGATCTAACAAGAGTTTTGATCCAAATAACGTTAGGCATACTCTTCGATATAAAACTATAATAACATTACATATTTTTATCTCTCTCTCTCTCTCTGTAACTATATGTATTAGAGAAGGAGAGCCACAAAAACAAAATGTGCTGTACATTTCATATTAGCGTATAAAACGTGTGTCGTGATTAAGTAGCAGCATCTGTCACTCCTGTCATTTTTTGAAAATATTGTTTATGCGTTTTTGCTTTACTTTTATAAAAAACCAGTTTTCTTCAAAGTATCTATAACTTGTACATTTTTACATAATTTATATAAAATTTACAAAATTTTACATATGTTACGTAATAAGTACCTTAAATCTCAAGCGCAGCTCGTAATTATGACCGTTATTTTGAACGTGGCAATCAAGGGGCACTCGTTCCATTTGAATCTGTTATGCAGGTATGTAGTACATTATTGTACTGTGTAAAACATGATACTAGGAAGGGCTACTTTTAACGCATGTCTGAAGCATGTGGGGTTAGTATAAATACAGTTAGTGCTCTAAAAAAAGGGTTACAGAAGCCCAAAAAGCCCAATAAACCTCACAGTCACCAGCTAAGCGAAGAAAACGTACGAAATCTAAGTTCACCGAAGTTGATGACTATGTGAAGGATGCTATAAAGAGAAAAATTTAAGAAATGCATTCAAAATGTAAATACAAACATAGAAGACATGTCTCGTACTATACCTATTTTTGTACGTATACACGTTACGCTGGCATTATTACAAAAAGAATTAACCGATGGTAAAGTTTTCGGTTTCAGTAGATCAAGTTTAAGATATCTCTTACATTCCATTGGCTTTTCATCTAAAGTAGATTATGGTAGGAGAGGTTCACTGGAACAATCACATATTGCTGCCAATCATGTATGGTTCTTAAGAGAATATTACAAAAGTACAGAAGAAAAATTATACAATCCTGTACTCTTAGATGAAATTTGGATGTTCAGTCGAGGATCACACAAAAGAAGCTGGCATGATAAATATAAGCAAAGCGCGAAGAAAAAGCCAATGGGTGAATGAAAAAGGTTTGTTGTAATTTAATTATTACATTTAATATAAGTTTTGTTATGAACGAATAAGTTCAAAGGTAAATATGTAATTAAAAATTATTATTAATTTTATTAAATACATAAATAAAAAGTTTACCTCGAGTAGGATTTGAACTGACGACCTGTACTTTGCAAAGTATAGGTCGTAGGTTCAAATCCTACTCGAGGTAAACTTTGTATTTATGTATTTAATAAAATTAATAATTTTTAATTACTTATTACATTATAATTCCTAATAAAATAACTGTATTTTTTATATTTATTTCCAATGTTTCACTTTTGTTTTCTACAGTCACAAAGTGCAGACTATAATGGAGATATATGTGCGGAGTTGTTTACAAAATGGTTTGAAAATAATTTAATTGCAAATTAAAAAGCACCGTCTTTAATTGTAATGGATAATGCTAGTTATCGTTCCAAACTTCACGAAAAATTTTCTATTAAAGAACAACATAGCTTATGAACATAGCATGTTTAAATAGAATTACTGCAATAACTTGCAGATAATGCGATACCAAACGTGTACGAAATAGATCAAATAGCACACAAGTGTGGACACAAGAGGATTGTGGTTACCACCATCAATGTAATCCAATTGAAATGGTGTGGGCAAACTGCAAAGAACACTACAACAAAAATATAGGATGACATATTGGCAGAAATGCGTTAAACATGCCGAAGTGTCTATGTTAGAGTGGTGGGAAATTGAAAAATATTTTGAGGTTGTGTAACCATTAATTATATCTGTTAACAATTCCACTTCCGAGAGTGACACTGATTTTTTTTATTTTTAATTCCCAAGTAATATAAATATTCTAATTTTGACCTAACATATTGATAACTCTACAATAGGTGGACTGAATACATGTACTGATTTATGTAAATTGCTTTTCATTTAACTTCGAGCAATATGAAATCTATTTAAACTATGTGCTAAATTAAAATATTAAACATCTATAATTTCGTTGAGCTTCGAACTACATCACACTATACACACTTTCTTCCACACGAATGAAATAATTTCAAATGTATTTTATCGTAAAGTATCTACAAGAATTATGTCGATTACAAATCAATAATTATGCTTCCAGAAGGGTTGTTATAAATCTTGAGATTAACAAACTAATTGCAACTTTTATCTATTTTTCCACCTGAAATGATTTAATTTATAATAAACAAAAAAAGTATTTATTATAAGTTTTTGTTATGAACGAATAAGTTCAAAGGTAAATATGTAATTAAAAATTATTATTAATTTTATTAAATACATAAATAAAAAGTTTACCTCGAGTAGCATTCGAACCTACGACCTGTACTTTGCTAGAGTACAGGTACAGTACCTTTGAACTTATTCGTTCATAACAAAAACTTATAATAATTTAATATTAGTCAAGTTGCTTTGGTATGTGTGAATCCTTGCGATATTGCAGGCTCACATTCCATTAATATAAGTAATTTGACTGTAATCTCATTATGTTTAGAATTTACATCGGTTCTACATACATAAAGACAAAATTTACATCGATTGGGGCTTGAACCTTGGTGGCGCAGTTGGCTAGCGCGGTACTCTAGCAAAGTACAGGTCGTAGGTTCGAATGCTACTACTTTTTATTTATGTATTTAATAAAATTAATAATAATTTTTAAAAAAAGTATTTGTTTAATTACAAATATATAGATTATGTATTATGATGGTATGTAATTATAATCTAACCATGTCTTAAATTATAACAATTCATTGTCGCAGCAAAATATTTTTGACTCTATCAATACAATAAGTGGATATAATGGATAATTTTTCTAGTTTAAAATTCGATAATTTTCAACTTTCTGTGACATGTTATGCAAAATTATCTGGAGACATCGGCCGATAAAATAATTAACTAAAAGATACTTGGTGATTTAAGAATGAGTCATATCCAACATTTGAATCAAATTATAGCTATTACTTAAATATAATATGACACAACTGCTGATCGCTCAGATTTTAAAACAAATAAGGCTGTTATAATCGCATAACGTACGAGGTTTGTTCAATAGTTTATTGGTTTTAGAACAACCACAATTTTGGAGATGTCTTATAAAAATCTGGCAGGTAATCAAAAAAGAGTTCCTGCCTTTTTTCATAAACATCAAAGTTGCTGATTTCATGGTTGCTAGGAAGACGGTTAGTTGTCATGGATTAAAAAGTCTTTGTTTATCAACAAACATAATTTTGAGTGAAAAGTCGGTAATGGTATGCCAATGAATACGAATTTGGCAAATCACGTTATTAAATGTACTGAAGAAGCCCTTAAAGCTCTAATTCCGACTAAATCGAACATGCGTTACGAAAACTTATTCCGATTTTGAAAATTGGCAACATATTAATGATGGTAGAATTATTATGAAACCGTTATTTATTAAGTGTTTTTTTTTCCTACTAACCTCAGAAATCGCCATTATTTACCCCATTCCTTTAATGAGAAGTAATATTTCTCTCCCTAGGTAAATAATGAAAATAAAAATTTCTATTTATTTATGAAATATACCTATAAAAGCAAAAGTCTGTGAAATTATTATATTTACAATGTCTACAAAGTTTTAGTAATATTTTTTCGTTGAAATGTCTTGTACTAATAGTGATATCATAAAAACAAAACGTTATAGGTTAATAATGAATATGTCATTTGTCATTTTGTCAGTTTTACTTTGTCTTTGTCAGTTTGACAAATAATGTGCCTCAGGATTTAAAATAGCTCAGTTAATAATGGCTCAATTCTCAACGTAGGTGTAAAATTTACTATTTTTTTATTTCAGGCCTTGGTGTTTATCGGCAGGTATATTATTCGATGCTTCGAATTACCATTAGAATTAATAGAAATGTTGACATAAAAAAAAGATTATTTCATTTTATAAAAATGCAAAATGCAGAACACCTTCCGAAAAAGGCTAAAATTCCTACGAACTCATTAATGAAGAAGATTGGTTTTTAATATGCAAAGTAGTAATATGCCAGTATGCAAGACGCATGATTATCTTTTTTCGTGCGTGTAGTATCAATCTTTGGTTTGATAGGAACCACCTCTTGTCGGGAACTCTGTTATTTGAAAATAATTGATAAAACAGCGAGGGAAGCGTAGCACTCACAGGGTGGAAATTGATACGATTTCTCCAGTTCCCAAATGTATTGGGACATACTTGGGACTTTCAGAAGTTTAACTGTATAAAAATTACTGTTCTAGTAATCAGCGGTGTTTGAAAAGATTGGGTGTTTGGAAAAGATCTACTGAAGCGGTATCTTATGCGGAAGAATCCGTCAACTGCCGTTGCAAAGAACACGGCTGCATCTGAATCCTTTGTCGCAACAGAAAATTATATTAATTCGGCAATCGTAGAAGAGCCTACAACATGTCTAGGCTCTTCAAAATTTTGCCATGAAACAATTGATTGTGAATTCATTGTTGCGACAGAAAGTGGTATTCAATTTGTTCGTTATTTGTGTAACTTCAGTGTAATTAATAAAATGCATACTATTTATTAATTTGCAATTTGATGGTAGTCACTTTGGCAAAAAGTGACATCTACAGCTGTTCTAATGATTTCCTGTATAGTAAAACAATACTTTTATGTTATTTCACCCTACTAATCTATCATTTTAAATTACAATGTAATTTTTTTATTTGTCCAATCACAAAATAGGCATTAAAAAGGTTTGAGTTCTTAAATTTACTTGAGGATTATTAAGCTGTACGCGAGTTTCTTTGTTCAACAATGACGATTAAAGAATCGTTAAACTGATGTGTTTGCATTTTAGTACTTAGTTATTGCACTACTATACAGGCATACTATAACTTCATTTCCTCTTTATCTTCAATCCTAAATTCTTGTAACATTTGATTTCGATATTTTTTAAATTAAGAAAAAGTTTGGGAGCAAAATTGATTTTTTGGCATGAGTTTTTTTGCTACTTTCCTTCATGACTTCTAGTTTGTCACAACCCCCGTAGCAATGCTGGTTGTTTGGTAGTCACCAATTTCGGAAGAGGTCGAATTATTCCTTTTATTTGCATCCAGGCACCAGCTATCTTCTCGACCAGAAATAATGCTGCAATAATTAAATTGTGAAATTGAGAAGTAAAGCCGTTTTTATGCGCGAAACACCCGTAAGTAAAATATTGTTTTCGTGAACGATCTCGAATTTTCAACGGATTTGCACTTTTTCAGCGTTTTGAACTCAATTTAGACCATTTTCGACTTGATGTCTGTGTGTGTGTATCTTTGTGTATGGGTGTGTCTGAGTGCCTGCGTATCAGCGAGCCTGTTTGGCAGTGTATCTGCTTGTGTGCCTGCATGTCTGTCTGTGTGCTTTTCTGTTAGTCTGTTTGTTCGTCTGCCCGCCTTCCCATATGTCCGCCCGTCTGTCTGTCTTCCCGTTCGTCTGTCGGTAGCTACGGTAACTTAAAAAATACGTAGCCAATTTTAATGAAACTCTTTTTTTTAGAGTCACTTTTAAATATATGTAAGTGCGTACAACAGATTATGCACGAATATCGTACAATATTTTCCACATTTTTATGTTGAAAATAAGAAACAAAGATTTTCACAAAATATTGCTAATCAATTTTATAAATTCATTTGCATGTACACATTAGCATTAACAGAGGGCGCTGTACATTAGAGGTCAATCTTGTTTAAATAATTGAATATTTGTTAAAAATTAGTTATATAAAATATCTATTGTATAAAAATGAGTGATTGAGAGGTTGAAATAGATTTTATTCGCAATCATATTGTAATCTGTCAATTTCATGACATGACAACAGCTGGTATTTAAATTATTACTGAAACCAGCCGACAATAATGAAACTAACCTGGAATAATTATTACATACCCCGAAAATTATTACATGCCTGTGGTGAGGGTTGCATACCTATCATGAACCTCATAATCATTACAATTAATTAAATTATGTGTTGTTATTTGATATTCTTTATTAATCAAGGGACGTACAACATATTTAAAAACTAACTAACTAAAAAAACATTAAGAATCTTTCCTAACTCGTATAGAGTAAAGAGTAACAGGTCGCGACATTATTAGCTTTTTGAGTTTATTTCAACAAAACCGATTTTTTTGCAATTTGACAGTTATAATTTTATGTATTTATTTTCAGAATATTCATCAGGATATTTATTATTCAGAATGTTTTTAAATTGTTATTTTTAACATTGGATGATGCGAATAAAATAGTATACAAACCTTGCAGGAAGGCTTCATTGCTGTATCGCGTTTTCACTGATCTCGAGATTCTCTCTCGATCAACTAAAAAACGCTCGGCTGTAATGAAGTTCTTCCTTGCGCGGTTTGTAATATACTAATACTCCTCTTGAACTTTGTTCTGAAGCAGAAAGCGATCGTGATAAATTATTACCTGAAAAGAGTAAAAAAACAATACGAAGATACCCTTGCGGAGGACGGCGGCAACGACGAGAGACCAACGGAATATAATGACCTGCTTTTTTGTAATCGTTATGGCATAAGAAAGTCAAAAAACGTGACATATCCATTTCTAAAATTTTTACGATTACAATATTTTCCTTATGCTCCGCATGGAAAGCAAATTCAAGTCAGCCGACTCGAAAAACGTTCTCTTTTTATACGCTCAAGTCACATGTGGAACACTACCAAACATCGCTGAGTTTCAAACACTAATGTAAAATTTGAATCGATATTCAAATTTTTAAGTTATTTCGGACAAACGCAAATAAATATTAACGCCTTTCGTTCCTCGCCCTTTACCTTGATGGCAACCATAGATGAATACTTTCTAAGCATTTAAGCCTTAAGCAGATGTGTCAAATTTAAATCAAATCGCTTTTATAGTTTTGGAGTTGTTGCAGACGAAAGAGAATAACATGCGTGCTTCGCCCAACTTTAA
Source organism: Vesta saturnalis (assembly GCA_036346205.1). Classification (NCBI taxonomy): domain Eukaryota; kingdom Metazoa; phylum Arthropoda; class Insecta; order Coleoptera; family Lampyridae; genus Vesta; species Vesta saturnalis. Next base: position 6,614,655 of record JARFJB010000001.1, read on the forward strand.
AGATTCTGCCAAAGCGGTCCCAATATTTTTTGACTTTGCACCGATATTGTAATGTGATTAAATTTTGTGAAATTTGTTTTTTGATTATAACATTTTTCATCGTTAGCTTCATCCGTAGAAAGTGTTCTGGATTGTCATTTTTAAAACGGTTTAATAATCCGTAATCTAGTAAAGATTTAGTTATTAATCATTTCTATCAATAATATAGTATTATGCAGGTTTGTTTTTTGCATTTAATCGTTTTTTAATGCTATAAAAATGTTAATCATATAAAAACATACCTACGGGAATATTATTCTTTCTTTCCTTCAAATTAAAAAGTTGTTCATACAATTTTATTCTTTACATTAACATTATATCACTTTATGTTCATTTGTTTAAGTTAATAAAGCCCTCACTATCAACGACATAATTATACTCCCATGTCCAAAGTAATTGGGTTATGTACACTCTAATTACAAAGCAAGAGTTAATTTAGTGTCACCTGAAATATTGATACTGTTCACTATCATAACTTATTTTCAAAGTCCGCCTGTAGTATATATGTGTTTTTATTATCTTTTACAATTATCGTTTTTCAAAGAGCGTCTTTTTTAACTTCTCTACTCTTACTCATATATATACAGGGTGTTTCTAAATTCATGCGACAAAATTCAGGAGGTGATTGCTCGCATGAAAGTAAGATGAGCCTTTCCTATAACAAAATTTACTCAGCCCACCCCTTTCCGAGATATCACCCTTAAAAGGTGGTGACTAAAATTGAGTTGTTATTTTGTTTCTAAAATTTCAGTAAAACTAGAAACTTGAAATTCTGTAATTTTCGTGCAGTCGCAAACGACTATCCACGGGTATTTTTTCAATATTCCTGTTACATTATACGGGGGTGAAATTAAAAACCCTTACTTTATTTCATATCAAAACTTTTTTTCGAGAGTTTTATTAAATAAAATTATAACTTAAAATCCTTGTTATTTAAAAAATAATTTATTCTTAAATTTTTTCCCCAAAACCAATAACTGCAGAGACAAAAATAAACAACATAATTTATAATTTTTTTATTAAATTGAGTGGAAAACAGTAAAGATGTAAAATGTAATACGATTCATAATAAATGCTGGAAATGACCACCTCTAGCCAAAATACATGAATGTAGCCTACATGTCATGGATTGCCGTACACGTTCAAAGATTTGAGGTGTACTTCTTATGGTGTCACACGCTATTTGAATACGATTCTTCAAATCGTTGATATCAGCTATGGGTGTCGTGTAGACTAATAATTTAAGGTAACCCCATAAACCGAAATCACAAGGATTTAACTCTGGAGATCGAGGAGGCCAATGTTGGGGCTCTCCTCGACCAATCCAACGGTTGGGATATGTTGCATCTAAATGTTGCCTAGCAGTCCGACTGAAGTGTACTGGAGCACCATCATGCATCAACCACATATTTTGTATGATATTGAGTGCGATGTCTTCAAGTAGTTCAGGGAGATCATTTTCGAGAAAGCTGGTGTAAGAAATTCCATTTAATGGCTGAGGCAGAAAATGTGACCCAATTAAGTTATCCCCTACAATAACAATCCATACGTTCACTGAAAAAACATTTTGAAAATGGTGCTCTATAATCTGATGGGGATTCTCGTCTGCCCATACGTGATTATTATGAAAATTTATGATAGATACTTTTGAAAAATGTGCCTCGTCCGTAAACAATACATTATTTAAAAATTGAGGATTTTGTCGCATTTCGTGTGTTAACCATTCACAAAATCTAACTCGTTGAGGAAAATCTCTAGGTAAAAGAGCTTGAACCCGTTGGATGTGCAAGGATATAACTACTGTTCTTTAAAACTCGCCACACAGATGAATGGCTGATATTTAGGGTGTTGGCAATTTTTCTAGTACTTGTTACCGGGTGTACATCAATTTCATCTAAAATTGCTTGTTCTACCATTACATTTCTAACTGTCCGGAAACGACCAGTGTTGGTTGAATTTCTTTTAACACTCTAGTTTCGGATAAGCGGTTGTGAATACGTGCAAATACGGAATGATGAGGCGTAATTCGTTGCGGATATTTTTCAGCATAAAGCCGTCTAGCTTGTCGAGAATTACCATTTGCCATACCATACACAAAATGCATGTCGGACATTTCAACGTTTGTATACATGCTATAAAATAAACAATACACAGATAACGCAAAAATAACAACCTACAAACTTATAATTAAACTTCGATTACTAACTATCACCAACAGTGTTTGACATCAGCCTACTACAATTTGAATAAACATTAAGTAAACAAGATAAATGAATTGTCGAAGTGACAGCAGCCTACTATTCTAAAACTTTGTAATTAAAAACAATGTAGAGCTGGTCATTTCCAGAATTTATTAAGAATCGTATTACATTTTACATCTTTACTGTTTTTTACTCAATGTAATAAAAAAATTATAAATTATGGTGTTTATTTTTATCTCTGCAGCTATTGATTTTGGGAAAATAATTTAAGAATAAAAAATTTTTTAAATAACAAAGATTTTAAGTTATAATTTTATTTCTTAAAACTTCATCAAAAGTTTTGATATGAAATAAAGTAAGGGTTGTTAATTTCACCCCCGTATAATGTAACAGGAATATTGAAAAAATACCTGTGCTTAGTCCTCTGCGACTGCACGAAAATTACAGAATTTCAAGTTTCTAGCTTTACTGAAATTTTAGAAACAAAATAAAACTCAATTTTAGTCACCAGCAATCACCTCCTGAGTTTTGTCGCATGAATTTAGAAACACCCTGTATATATATATATATATATATATATATATATATATATATATATATATATATATACAGGGTGTCCAGTTTAAGATGAAATGCATGGGGATATTGGAAACCGTTAGAGATACGAAGATGGTTAATTGGAGAAAAGTTGCGTCATTATATGCCCAAGAAGTAACCATGGTTACATGTCAAAAATCCTTCCATTTACTAGACACAGGGTGATAACTGAAAATATGCGTTTTCTAAAAATCGCTATATCTTGTTTCTTGCAAGAGATACATCCACGATTTTTGCAGGATGGGGGTAACAGGTAGCGAGGATTTCAAAAATGATTTTGAAAAAAATCTAGGCCTACTAGATTTTGAGATAATGCACGCAACTTTCGATTTTCTTATAGACGCCATATTGGATTTTTGCATTTTTGAATTCTTCATAAAAATGCTTTTCAACCATATATCATATGTTTATAATCTGCCAATGAGAAAGTGTCAAATTACACAATTAAATTTATATCAAAGCAACCTTGACATATTATGTATTTTAATTAAATGAAAATTAATCTACAAATTAAACTAACTATTGAGAACAATATTATTGATTATTAACATAAATCATAATAATAAAAGTGACAAAAAACAAAAAATAAAATTTAATATTATACTGAATTTTACTATTAATTAATCAAATGCTCGAATAAACCTTCATTCTCCTGCAAACACCATCTGCATCGAGTTAGCACTGCATCACAAGAGTTCCTTATCATCTCGCATTTTGAATTCTTCATAAAAATGCTTTTCAACCATATATCAGATGTTTATAATCTGCCAATGAGAAAGTGTCAAATTACACAATTAAATTTATATCAAACTAGGCCTTTGCCAATCAACCATCTATTCAATTATTGCAAGATAACGTCTTGAAATCTCTCTGATAAAATTTAGTAGATCTAGTTTCTTATCTTTGTTAGTCAATAAATGCAGTCTCCAAGCATTGACTACAGATACATTTAACATATAAGTCCAAAGCGGCCACCACCATTTTTTGCCTTGAATTGTCACTCTATAATTGTTTACCGCTTGATCAAGAAGATCAACACCGCCCATTCCAGCATTATAGGCAGCAAACAGCATCGGTTGTGGCACATCAACTTTTTCCTTTTTTCTTTGGACCATCGTTTTACTTTTCCCAGTGGTTCAAAACTGTCATAATTAGTTACTATTGTAACAATGTTATTGTCCTTCCATCTGACTAATAACTGTGAACTTTCGACATCGTACTGGTATTCAAAAACCACGCGTCTTTTTTCATTTTTGCTTCTTTGGTAAAGGGCATCTCTTAGTTCTGTTTTCACGAACTGTCCCAGTGGCTCGATATCCTAATTCTCGTAGTTGTTTGATTAGAGAATAACTAATAAAATAATTGTCGAAAAAAATTGTATGATCACTTGGCTGAACCACTGCTTCTAATAATTCCAACACAATTCTAGATCCCAGTGGTAAATCAGATTTGCTTTGATTTTGTTTGGCACCACAGTAAGTGTCAAATTGGTAATAATACCCGGTGGAGCTGAAAAGCATCCTATCTTTGTAGCCGAATCGCACCGGTTTACCACGGATGAATTGTTTGGACGAATGATGACCAAAATACTTAACCATGGCCTCATCAATGGATAGTTTCTCATGAAAGATGCCCCACTGAAGAAAATTTTTATACAATTGTTTCATCAAAGGACGCACCTTTGTCATTTTATCGGTCTTGTCAATTTCTTCATTGTTGCATAAATGAAAATATTTTTTCAAGTCATGGTACCTATTGCGACTGATACTATTGGCCGCAATAGAAGAATTTACGTGTTCATCTAGGCACCAATACAATATTTCCCGTGGCAAATGGTGATAGCGACTAAACAAAAGAAATCCTATGAAGGTTCTGATTTCATAGCCCGATACAACGAAGTTGTGGTTGCTTTTTTGTAGTGCATATCTGTTAGTCTCTTGAACCAAATATGATATCACCTTGACATCGAAGAACTTTTGAAACAGTTCAACAGGACTTAACCCTTTCAATTCTATTTTCACTTCGTTTTCGGATCTATGTAACCCATTGTCGATTCCATGCTAATGTCAGTTACATGTTTTGTCCATTTGGGTTCTGATTTCCCAAATTTCCTTTTCTTGCCTGAACCATTAGTATTTATTGTTTGAAACCTCGCCAAGGGTATATTGTCATCAGAATCATATTCATCATTTGTAAAAATTCGATTTCGTCAGGAACATCTCTTGGCAAAACATCAGATTGAATGTTGTTTTCGTCGATGTCATCCAAATCTGTTTCGTAATCAGGGCTTGGAGGAATAATAGTTAGGTCTATTTGTCTATCGTCATCCTCTAAATCTCCTATTGCAGACTCCAAATTTTTATATCATCGGCCATAAAACGTACTATTTTTTATTACACGCGGTTCCATCATCAATCACACTTCGACGGAAATATAATAATTGTAATAATGAACTATACAGTTCGACAACTCAATTATAACTGATGGCTTAGAGAGTAGCAAAATACTAATGACAGAAATTAAAAACTAATTAAATATAGATAAATTTTAATAAAAATGAAGAATATTAATTGTTATTGATTCGTTCCAAAATTAACAAATAATGTAGACAATTTACAAAAGAATTGAAATTAATATTGGATGAGTAAAGAACGACGTTATAATTCCATTGTACTCAAATGGGTTCACACAAGCTTGACGTCACATATTTTTTTACGTAAGCAACCAAATCCCATAAAACCAAAAAAACCACTTAATAGAATTACCTGGTAACCTGTTAGACAGATTTAGTCAATTTTCATAACGGCATTACAACTGTTTTTAAAAAAATTGCAACACACAGAAAACAACATCCTGCACAACCAATTTCAAAAAATTATTCTGCACAATAGCATTTTTTTTATATAAAAAATTTGGAAATGTAACTCCTTACATGTCGATACAACTATTAAGTAGGAGTATTGTATTAATTTTCAATCAATTATTTTTTAATATGACATTTGGCAAAGTGTACTCAAATGGGTACAATGGGCTGAAATGGGTTAATACAAAGCTCACATAATCAAATTAAGCTTAATTAAGTTAGAAAAAAATCTATTGATTGTACAAAAGCTATGTCTCGTCATATTTAATGAAATGTCATTCTTAGAAATTGGATTTTCCAGTATCGTAGATTCCTGAGAGTATTAAGTTCCCATAAAACAATTTGGCGGTTGTTGAATTAGATACTCATGTATCAGTTGTAGTGGAAATTGTATAACACAAAGTTAAATAAAACGTTGATACCTGTATTTCAATACACGATTTATTATACCTTATTTTAAAATTTATTATTTGTTAATATGTTTTATGATGAGTGTTATAAAATACTCCTACAAACCGCTACATTTTTATGCAAATGTAATGCTAGTTCACACATATGGTATGCACATTATATCTTTTTCTACACATATATGAAAACTGAAAATTCAAATAAATAATTCACCCTCCGCTACTTGTTTAAAACGCACCTGTTTGGGATGGTTTCAACACAGACAAAATCTATAAACTATATGGTTTAAAATAGAACCCACAACAAACATGTAATAACATACTTCAACGCATATGTCAACACATTTATGTTAATTCTCTAATGTTTATATCAGTTCATTTTGTAGTTCCCGCATATACGCAGCTGCTTATTACAGTGAAGAAAATGAATAAAAAGACGAGAAGGCCTGAAGTATGGCATTTTACTATCATGTTTAAAAATAAGCACAGAAAATCTATAGTTTGGATGAACATTTTTGTTATAGAATTTTATGAATTAGCGTTTTTTGAGATAAGAATCAAAGAATAATTCATAGCGTATGTGGTAAAATTAAGGTAAAAAAAGGCAATGTAATACTACAACAAATGTGCTTTATACCTTATAAAAATAACAATCGACTTTAATACCAGAAACCATTTCAAGGAACAAGAAAATTACCTATATAAAATGACTTTTTTAGTTCTGCTTACAACCACCTGCGACAAGTGAAATTCATTTGTTTTCTTTCAAAGTTACGATTTACCGTTTGTTGATCATTTCCAATTCAGTTGCATTATACTTCCTTTTGGTTTTACATGAATAAAATATAACATTTCCAAAACTAATCACAGTATAGAAGTTGGATTTTCCAGCTAATCAGAATGTACAAATTTTTCATCTTTGGGACAATTGGGTTCAAGTTAAAAAAGTTTTCATACAAAAATAAACTGTTAGAAAAATACTACAATCAAAGATATTTAGTTTAATACATGTTATGATGAAAAAGTTGATTCATACAAAGTTGGGTATAACACATCGATGTAAAACTCTATAATAAAATTACATATTTTTATATCTCTCTCTCTTTCTCAACTACCTGTATTAGAGAAGGATGGCCATAAAAATAAACCTGCTGTACAATTCATATTAGCACACTAAAACATGTGTCGTGATTAAGAAGCAGCATCTGTCTCAGTCCTGTCATTTCTTGAAATTATTGTTCATGCGTTTTTGCTTTACTTTTTATAAAAAACAATTCTAAACTATTTACAACTTGTGCAGTGAATTATCCGTAATTTGGTAACATTTTTACATAATTTATATAAAATTTGCAAAATTTTAGATATGCTACGTAATAAGCACCTTAAATCTCAAGCGCAGCTCGTAGTTATGAACGTAATTATTTTGAACGGGAACGTGACAATCAAGGGGCACTCGTTCCATTTGAATCTGTTATGATGCAGGTACGTAGTACATTATTGTGTAAAATATGATACTTGGAAGGATTACATTTAGCGCTCGTCTGAAGCATGTGGGGTTAGCATAAATACAGTTAGTGCTCTAAAAAAAGGGTTACAGAAGCCCAAAAAGAAAATAAACCCCCACAGTCATCCGCTAAGTGGAGAAAACATACGAAATCTAAGTTCACCGAAGTTGATGACTATGTGAAGAATGCTGTAAAGAGAAAAATTTATGAAATGCGTTCAAAATGTAAATACAAACATGCAAGGCATGTCTACTACTATACCTATTTTTGTATGTATACATGTTACGCTGGCATCATTACAAAAAGAATTAAGCAGTAGTCAAGTTTTCGATTTCAGAAGATCAAGTTTAATTCCTAATAAAATAACTGTATTTTTTAGATTTATAGTTGCTCATACATGTAATAAAGATGAATATATTTCCGATGCTTCACTTTTGTTTTCTACAAAGTCACAAAGTGCAGACTATCATGGAGATATGTGTACGGAGTTGTTTACAAAATGGTTTGAAATTAATTTATTTGCAAACTTAAAAGAAGCATCTTTAATTCTAGTTATCATTCTAAACTTCTAGAAAAAATTCCAAATAATTCATCTAAAAAGGAAGAAATATATAATTTTCTATTAAAGCACAACGTAGCTTATGAACCTAGCATGTTAAAAAAAGAATTACTGCAATGACTTGCAGATAATGCGATACTAAAGGTGTACGAAATAGATGAAATTGCACACAATTGTGGACATAGAGCATTACGGTTACCATTATATCACTGTCAACTGAATCCAATTGAACTGGTGTGGGCAAACTGCAAAGAACACTACAACAAAAATATAGGAAGACATAATTCCAAATTTAACGATGACCACGTAAAAGAAATATGGATGGAATCCTTGCAACGAATTGATGGGACATATTGGCAGAAATGCATTAAACATGCCGACGTGTCTACGTTAGAGAGTGGGAAATTGAAAAACATTTTGAGGTTGTGCAACCATTAATTATACCTGTTAACGATTCCACTTTTGAGAGTGACACTGATAGTGAATAATTGTTTTTAATTTAAATGTTTTAATTCCAATGTAATAGAAAAACTCGATGTTTTCTTAGGGATTTTCTATTACAGATAGATAAAATATCCTTTGCTCGATTTTGGTGTTATTAAAACCAATAGTCATAATCAAGGTATCTCTGACCGTTATTGGCAATTAGCCAAAATTGAAAAATAGGGATTTTGATAAACTTAAATAACTTTTTTATTTCTAAATGTATCGACAAACTGTAAAAACATTCTTAAGGCACTTTTTTAAGTAGAATCCGTTAGTGTATTCACATTTTTAATATCTCCTTAATTAAAAAAGATATGACAACGTTGTATTTTTTATATGGAAACCATAGTAGGCCATGACATTTTTAAATGACATTTTTTTTTGTACTTTTCAAAAATATATAACACTTCTAAGCTATTTTAATAATCAATTGATTTTTTAAGTTTTTTTTATTTACGTTTTATATAAAGAATACACAGTAGGCATAGGAGGCTGAGATTTATTTAAGTAAAAACAAATGATACCTATATGTCAAATAATAAATTAAAAAACTTGAATAACTTTTTTATTTCCAAATGTCTCGACAAACTATAAAACATTCTTAAGACACTTTTTTAAGTAAAATCCGTTAGTGTATTCACATTTTTAAAACCTCCTTAATTTAAAAGGATACGACATAAAGTTCAAACTATGCGCCTTCTTTTTGGATGCAGACTTTGCATCGTTTTCTAATTGAATTTATAGTTATATGTAGATAATGGTGTTAAGTGTGTAAAAGCCACACGAACACTTTCTTTTAACTCATTCACAGTATTATTAGTTCTTTTGTATATGTTTTTCAAAAAACCCCATAAAAAGAAATCTAGAGGTGAAAGATCAGGTGACCGATCAGGCCACAACATTCGTGCTGTCATTCCCATCCAGCTATTAGGAAAACGTAAATTTAAATAGTGACTAACTACACGGGAATTATGTGCGGGAGATTCGTCTTGCTGAAATATGACATTGCAATATTGTGCTAAAGGAAGACTCTAGAAATCCCTCCGAATGAATTCGTAGAATATCGAGATATTTCAATGAGTTTAATGTTCCTTCATACATGTGCTAATAAAAACGTCCGTTTTTAATGCAGCACGAGACATTTATTCCAAATTTCCTTTGCCTCCTGCAGACAACACTGACATGAGCGTTAGTATCTGCCCAGTAAGGTAAATTGTGATTATTAAAAATACCGTCACTACTGAGATGCGCCTTGTTTGACCATGCAATAGAGTTTGAAAAATTTGGTTATATTGTGGCACTGACTTATATACCAGTTACAAAACTCAGTACGCCACCTTCTGTCGTCTATAGTCAAAAAATGTTCTTTCCGAAATGTATAGCAATGGTATTTGTGTTTCTTTAAAATTCGAAGGGCTTTGCTTCGAGACGACACTCCTAGATTAACCATTTGCCTAGATGGAGTTGTTGGCTCTGCTTCGACTTGTCCTAAGACGACCATTGAATTTTCTTCATAATTTCGTTTAAAGTAAGTTTTTGGCCTGGAATTTTAAATAACATTCAATTAAATGTTTCTGTAACCTAAAATTAATTAAGATATAATTTCTAGCCAAATTCTTAATTTCTATTAATCATACCGTTCAAAAATATTTTTATTTGGCTTCAGGAAAATTTTGTAAATATAATTCTGATGCCACATTCTTATCACCTTCGGATAATATAAAATATAGGTATCATTTGTTTTTACTTAAATCTCAGCGTCCTATGTGTACTGTGTATTCTTAATATAAAACGTAAATAAAAAAACTTAAAAAATCAATTAATTATTAAAATAGCATATAAGTGTTATATATTTTTTTTCTTAGAAAAAAAAAATGTCATTTTAAAAATGTCATGGCCAACTATGGTTTCCGTATAAAAAATACAACTTTGTCATATCTTTTTAAATTAAGGAGATATTAAAAATGTGAATACACTAACGGATTCTACTTTAAAACGTGCTTTAAGAATGTTTTTACAGTTTTAGAAATAAAAAAGTTATTCAAGTTTTCAAAATCGCCATTTTTCAATTTTGGCTAATTGCGCAATAACGGTCAGAGATATCTTGATTATGACTATTTGATCTTAATTAACACCACAATCGAGCACAAGGACCCCCTATTACTTTTTGTCTATCTGTAATAGAAAGGGTACTTCGCATAAGAAGACATCGAAAATGAACCACACTGTGCAATAGGTGGATTGAATACATCGACTGATTTATGTAAATTGCTTTTCATTCAAGTTGGAGCAACATGAGATCTATTTAAACTATGCGCTACATTAAAATATTAAACATCTATAATTTCGTTGAACTTCGAACTACATTACACTGTACAGTATGCACACTTTCTTCAACAAGAATGAAATAATCACAAATGTAACGATATTTATGTTATCGTACAGTATGAACAAGAATTATGTCGATTATAAAGTAATAATTATGCTTCTAGAAGGGTTGTTATAAATCTTGAGAATAAAAAACCAATTGCAACTTTTATCAATTTTTCCACCTGAACTCAGAAATGATTTAATTTATAATAAACAAAAAAAGTATTTGTGTACCGTCAATCGGGGTGAATCAGGACAGCGGGATGAATCGGACAAAAGTTGTTGAATCGATAATTCGCGTCGATTTCGCAAGAGGCGATGTTTTTAGGATGCATAGTAAATATAATCGGCGCGGGAGGCATACGCGTGTTCGAGATCATGTTCAACGTGCAGTATTGTTGTAGTGGTGGTGGCGTACAGGTGCGGAAGAATTGTGGATCGTTTGTTTACGTGTTGCATGTGCTTGAAAACTTCCTTAGGAAAAGGCATTTATACTAACAGGTTAGGTTCGGTTTTTTAATATGTTATACCTTGGAATAATCTTCACATGTTATGTGTTTGTTGATGTGTTTATTTCATTTAGTTTGTTTTTAATTAATTTTTTTATAATTTTTGTTACTTTTAGGGGTGAATCGGACAATGCCCAGAAAATATAGAAAACGACCTAGTAGCAGGGTTTACCAAAATTATGACCCAAATTTATTTCAAACGGCCTTTAGAAGAGGTCAAATAAGCCTTAGAGAAGCAAACGAAATATTTAACATACCAAAATCAACGTTGCAAAGACATGCTAGCAAGGATGTGAAGAAACAAGGAGGACAAACTATTTTAAGTGCTAATGAGGAGATCAGGCTTGTTGAATTAATTACAATTATGAGAGAATGTGGCTATCCTTTAGAAAAATTGATATCCGCTATATAGTCAAGGGCTATCTTGATAGAAAGGAATTAAAGTCGCTAAATTCAACAGCAATTTACCAGGTCCCGACTGGGTCAACTTATTTTATTCTAGACATCAACAAGCCCTTACAGTCAGACTTTGTGAGAACATCAAACGGTCTCGTGCGTCCATAACTCCCGACATAATAAACAACTTCTTTGACAATCTGGCAGAAGTTCTACAAAACGTTCAACCTCAATCCATTATCAACTACGATGAAACTTGCTTCGTTGATGATCCAGGAGAAAATATGTAGTGGTGAAAAGAAAACACGACATCCAGAGCGCATTAGCGACTCGACAAAATCTTCGACGTCAGTAATGTTTTCAATAAGCGCATCGGGCGAGATGCTTCTTTCGTGGTCTATAAAAGTGAACATATTATGATACCGGACAGAGAATGGCCCAAACGGAACACGGTATGGTAGAAATAACACTGGGTGGTTTGATCAAGCACTTTTCGAAGATTGGTTTATAACTATTGCACTTCCCTTTCTAAAAACCAGCCAGCACCGAGAGTTGTAATTAAGGACAACCTATGTAGTCATTTATCATATAGAGTGGTAGAACTTTATGAAGGAAATAACATTCGGTTTTGTCTTCTACCACCCAATTCAACACATTTGACCCAGCCGCTTGATGTGGCTGTGTTTGGGCCCTTGAAGAAAAGTTGGCGCAAGGTCCTTCAAGAGTGGAAAAAATAAGGGATCATTACCTAAACGGTATTTCCCTAGTCTTGCTAAATTCTGCCATAAGCAGATTAGATACTATGCGTGCAAATATTATAAAATCATTTGCTGCAACCGGAATTAACCCACTAGATAGAACCCAGGTAACAAAACGTCTGCCACAAAGAACAGGGCGCACGGAAGAAGTTGATCCTCAAGGTTGGACAGCGTCTGTTGAAGAATTACTGAACGAGAATAGAAGTGTATGCAGGCCAACAGCCACAAGGAAAAGAAAATTGCTGTTGAACCCGGAAAAGTGTTGCCACTACAGCATTTCCACAAACGTCGCAAACTGGATCATCAACCAGTACAGCTGTGGAAGACTTCGTGGACTTTTATGATCAAGATGAAGTTGAACGTGACATAAGCTCCGAATCTGAAATCGATAAGGAAAACGAAGAAGAAGAGGATAATCTAGGAAAAGTGGCCGCGGAAAACCTGTCTATTGGGGAGTTTATTGAAGTCCAGTTTGAAACCAATAAGGACAAGAAATTCTTTGTTGGTCAAATTCAAAAACTAAACGATATTGAAGTTAAATTTCTACGTCCCAATAGGAAAAAGAAAAATTGTTTTATCTTTCCTGCAATGGACGACATAAGCGTTATAAATTTATGTCAAATTGTAAAAAAACTGCCATCACCAACTAAACTAAGACGTGGTGGATATGAGTTCCCAGCTCATTTAAAACTTAAATCTTATTATTTATAAGTGCCTTTGTTTTATATTTTGTTACATAATGTGCCTACCAAAGAAACAATAAAAAGACCTTTTTCATGGAAAAATGCTTTTCTCCGATCATATTTCTTTTTTTTTAAAGCTTAGTGTCCCGATTGACTCCATTAGAGGGGTTACTTGCATTTTAAATGCAAAATAATGGATATCCCGATTCACCTTTGAGGGTCAATCGGACACTAACAAAAATATTTTTTAGCTTTATCGGAAGTCCAAAAATACTTCTCTTCACGCTTCAATAGAGTCTGCCATCTAGAACAATATTCCCAATTTCTGATTTATTTCGTTATTTCTGTCAGAAGTTATCATTAAAAATACTGAAAACCGTCCGATTCACCCCGATTGACGGTACTTGCAAATATATAGGTTATGTATTATGATGGTATGTTATAATCTAACCATTCCTAAATTATAACAATTCACTGTCGCAGCAAAATATTTTTGACTCTATCAATAAAATAAGTGGATATAATGGATAATTTTTCTAGTTTAAAATATAAAAAAAACATTTAATAATTGTCAACTTTCTTTGACATTTTATGGAAATTTATGTACAGGCATCTACCGATAAAAATATTAACTAAAAGATACTTTGCTGATTTAATGAAGACTAACGTCGCCTAAATCTTGGTTCGTGTAATTATAAGAATGAGTCAACTTTATTTGAATCAAACTATAACAATGGGATTGAAAATTTATTGCTATTAAAATTAAATAAGTTTTGTAAGACAGTGTGAATTATTACACCAAAAACTAAAATATATTAGAAAGTTTCACCTTTTTAATTTTACTTGTATAAAGTAAAACCCACTTTTATTGCAAGTGAACATTACAGAAATGTCAAGAATCGATGTTATAAATCTATAAAAGTCCTTAGTAAAGAATGTGCTGCTTAAATTTAAACGAAAAACTTTATATGAAATTCGTGTTTCACAGAGTATCGAGAATGAGTTCGTGTTTCAATTACACAGATATGTATTTTTCAAGTTATCTATTCTAAAAAAATACAGGGTAGTTTTTCTGACATGAACGTTCAGTGGATTTTGCAATCCGAATCGTATTAAACCAATATAGAAATGGATTAGTGCATTTCAATTAATTAGACATTAATAGTACTACTTACGGTATAAGATCGGTAAGTACCGTTTAACAGATGGAGAATAAAGTTAAAAAACCGAGACCGAAGGGCCGAGTTTTTTATTTTTCGAGGAGGTTTGATACCGGCCTAAAGGGTCACAGCGACCCACCGTGTAGAAAATATTGGATTTTGCAAGCATAGTATGGTAGGGTGGGCGGGCTCACAAGAAATCTAGGGGTAGATAAAACATATTGAAATTGCATTTACACCTTACGTTTTAAATTCCATTAATTGTATAACACTCTTAACCAAATGAACATGCATTAACCGTGAGCGTAGCTGTGTCCAAATCCTAGGAATGTCTTTAGGGCGGCCGCTCTGAAATGCACCCTGTTGGTATCATTGCTTAATATAATCAGACTAACAAACGTACAAATTGTTACTGTTCTTTCGAAGTTCTTTTGCAGCTAAATTAAATTCTCTAGGTCTTGGATTGCTAATTCCGAAAAAGTCAGTTACCTTAAAAGACCCAGCAACCGATAATTTACTATTTTTATGTCTATTTTTATTGATATGAATATTTATATATGAACGACCATTATGATACCAGACAATTCTGAGTCACGCTTTACCTATAATCAAGATTACGTACCTTTTTCAGAAATGCAAATTCACTTTAAAAATCATCAATAAACGTGCAAACCTCTTTGGCATTGTAAACTGAACAATAATAACAATAACAGAGATCATAACATCAATTAAAATCAAAACAATAAAGTAGCACCAAAATTAACACTTCATTTCTCAACAATTTGACCTAACCTAAAATACCAGCCCTCAGAGTGTCGAATGAGCATAGCAAAACATAATCATTGAGTAATGATTTTACTCAATGACATAATGATATATCCCGGGTATGTTACGACTGTTCTCGTATGCTCAGTCGCTTCTCGCTACGATGAAGAGCTGCTAGGACAGAAAACCACAAGACTGTGTAGTATTTTTGTATTTACATAAACATAAATACAAAAATACGCTATTAAAAAACCCAAAAAGCTAAGTATTTAAAATTTTATAGGATGTTTAATTATATGACATTAACTTCGGAAGCTAGGAAAAATATACATTTAAGAAAAAATCTATTAGAAATCTGTAAAACTATAATATTATTTAATTATTTGGTGAAATAATTAAAATGTTTGCATTTTTGTAATGGTGAAATAATGTGGTAAAATTAAAATTTCGAACACTCGCTAGCGGATTCGTAATTATTGTTAAATTCAAAGTGGAAGTCCTGTACCACATGCCAAGACAGGTTTATTTGTTGCACTCAATTCTCTGACATCCCTAAAAGACCTTTTGTTTACAGTGTCTACAGTCTACGACTTTCTGAGCGAAACCCTTACTAATCATCTGGTGGTGTGATTAGGTTGTTTTATTGCCGATAACTTCATATACAACATTCAACGCTATATCGAGCGATATATGCACCTACACTTACTTAGCTCCTGCTTCTCACTTTTCTGGAACACGGATATTAGTGTGCTGGTTCTCCATTGGTCCGGTATTTTCCATTTAATTATTTCGTGCCATGTTTATATATTTACGCCTTTGAGTAGTTATGTTAAATACTTTTCCCATGCGCTTTCTGGTATTTGACTTGTATATAGTACTGGGGCCGCACCTTCTTTTACATACCATTACGTTTGTTTCATTCTAGACGTCGAAACAATCTCGTGTTTTCAACATTATGTACTTTAAGTAGACCTTACGTGAGAGAGAGTGTGTGTGCGCGCGCGCGTGTGTGTATACGTGCGTATGTGTATGCATGCGTGCGTACGTGCGTGTGCGCGTGCATGTGTGTGTATTGCATCTGATTTGTTTTTGGTTTGGAACCTCAAACTACATGTCATAATACGTTTAAAGACTACCAAAATTTTACTGTGATTTCTATAAAAAAAATCTAAATTTCATAAGGGTACTGACATCCATAAACACGACACGAGACGCAAGAGTAATCTTGTAGAAAATAAAGTAAACATTTCTACTGCAAAAAATCGTCGGTTAACCCGAGAGTTCGCGTTTATAATAAGCTATCAATAGGCTAGACTGATTGTGAAAGTTATAGGGATTTATTTACCTATGTTATTTATTTCACCTTTAAAGTATATAATGTTAATCTCGAGATTGGTAACCAATTTACATAAATGTGTATGTATTAAATTGTATCATTCTAAAAGTATACATTGGGAAACTGTAGATGTAGTTGAAAGAAAACTTCCTTTTGTAATAGCTCCATTTAATAGACAGGACCCGATTAATTCACTCGGTGTTTTTTTTTATTTTTGTGTGGTACGTGGTTGTATTTTATTTGTTACAAGTTTTGCCAGAGTTCCAGGGTTCTAGATTTTTCAGTTGGGAATATAGTAAGTTTGAGTTAGCTCAATAACATTTTCATGAATGTCTTCTGAAACAACTCAAAAGGTTACAGTAGAACTTTCCACTAGTACGAAAGTAAGAAGAAAAAATTAGGTTTAACTTCAAGTCCCCTAAGTTTGTAATTTTGAAAACTACAAACTTAAGGCTAAGGGGCTGGATTTAGTAGTTAAGGAAGCTTAAGTAAAGTACCGGTTCTATACAACATGGCGATCACGATACACATAGAACGGCATGCTGCGTAGTAACCGAATTTCGTCTATGTCTGCGCATGATGTCATGTGGCAGCAAGACCACGATGCAAGACGACAGTTTACGTTTGTGGCAGCATTTGTTTACTCACCGTTTACAGTCCTATTGGGTAGTTTTGGTTTATGTTTTCATTTATTTATAATTGTGAGGTTTTGTTATTGATAAAAATGTCAAATTGTGCTGTGGTCACGTGTAAGAACTATAGCAGGCGTACAACGGGGATGGATATAAAATATTTCCGTTTTCCAAGTAACAATGATTTGGCCAAAAAGTGGAACTGTTGCTTGTCGATGTAAGACAAAAATCAACGTAAAGAATGGTGAGTTAATATAAACAAGAATAACACCAAGGGATAATTCGCAACCTATAGTCGAAGACACACTGAGATTGCAGGATCAATCACATTCAGGTCCGATACAGCGCGCGGTACTTGTACTTGAACGTCATTAAAATACAATAGTTAGTAGATTACACGAAATACGATAAACAATAACATTACGTATCCCTACACTCAATTTTACTAAATAGCAAACCACCACCATTCTTACATTCCACGTTACAGATAAGAGATTACACATACAAATGAATTCAAATTTAAACAAATTGTTTACGTATTCCAATTTTAACTTTTGAAGCCAAAGTTTACAAATTAGACTTTACATTTTTTTGTACATGAAATGATTATTACGATAATAAAAGACCGGTAAATCGTACATTTAGAACCAAACAAAATATTTATCCATTACACTATTTCTACTTTTTTATTCGTCGTTTGACCATATTTGAATTTCTTACACTCCATGTTGCACGTAAAAGATTGCATATAAAATAATAAGTACCCTTTTTGTTCGAATTACGTTTTTAGGTAGACAATTCTATGAATTTGCGTCAAACTGACACAGTGTTAACAAAAAGAAAACATACGACTTTGATTTTACTGTTTTTCAAATATAAACACAAATAAACCTAAATGTGTGCCATTTATGTGGGCATAGGTCAGAAATTTGAGTGAAGGCTTACTCTTCGAACTCCCGAAAAACCTCTATCGCCCGAGCTACGGCATTTAACCGGCACAACGTTTCTCCTTTTTAGCCTGCTTATGCGACAGTACGATCGCTACAAATTTAGGCCAAACTAGATTTACAACGTAGATGAGAGAGGAATCACAACT
Organism: Vesta saturnalis; assembly: GCA_036346205.1. Taxonomy (NCBI): domain Eukaryota; kingdom Metazoa; phylum Arthropoda; class Insecta; order Coleoptera; family Lampyridae; genus Vesta; species Vesta saturnalis. The sequence continues at coordinate 6,633,017 of JARFJB010000001.1, forward strand.
GTACCAAATAAACCATCGAAAGTATTTGCGACTAAAGGCAAGAAGCAGGTGGGAACTCGTAGTTCAACAGAAAGGGGCACGACTACGCCGGTCATTTGCTTTAATGCAGTAGGGAGATATATTCCACCGTTAATGATATTTCCGAGAGCAAGAGAAAATTTAGAATTGTTAGAAGGAACACCCCCAGATAAAAAACTTGTATGCCATCCTTCGAGATGGATGAATACCGACATATTTTGTCCTACATGGTTCGAACACTTTTTACGACATGCCAAGCCAACTGCCGATCAACCAGTCCTACTAATTCTGGATGGCCACGCTAGCCACACAAAAATATTGCTTTACTTGAAATGGCTAGAAGAAATCATGTCCACATTCTCTGCTTGCCTCCACATACCACCCACCGCCTCCAGGCACTGGACGTTTCGTTCATGTTCCCTCTCAGCACGTTTGATACACAGGAATGTGAGTTTTGGTTAAGGAACCATCCTGGTGGACCAATAACGATAAGACAAGTTGGTCAATTGTTTGGAAATGCGTACCTAACAGCATCAACTGCAAAGAATGCTATAAGCGGGTTTCAGAAAACAGGCATTTGGCTTGTTAATCCAAATATATTTCCTGATGAAGCCTTTGCTGCAAGTGACATAACTAATAGGTAACAATTTTTATTATGTTTCAAAGCATGGCTAAAAATATTAATTTATCTTCAATTTGATTTATTTTATATCTAAACCATAACATTGTTTCTTTACAAACCTGCTCCTTGTAGTACCGGAACCAGATGCCAACAAAGATGCAAAGCAAGTTGATGAAAGAGATGTCGCTTCTTGCAGCGAAGATTTTTTAGATAAAATGTCCTGTTCCGCGAAAGTAGTGGTGGAACGAATTCCTTGCGTCGCTCCGAAAGCGATGAATAAAAATGTTGAATGTGCCAGCCGAATGATCCTTCCTTCCTGTAGTAAAGAAGTTGAAACAATTTCCTGCTGTTCTTCAGATGTAGACGTAATTCTAATCGGGCTACAAAAGTTCCTGGCCAGATTCCTTCCGCATCTCAAAATCAACTTTGCAGTCCACGTGACACAAAACCAGTGCCTCAGGTAAAGGTGCCTAAACAGAAGTCAACACGCAACAGATGAAAAACTGCAGCCCGTATTACCAAGTACTAGGAGACAAAAATAATTCTACCCCTCAGAAGTTAATTCAAACAGTAAAAAGAAATGTTTTTGAAAGTAAAAAGAGGGAAAAAATAGGACAAACACAAAGCCAATGTAAAATAGTGAAACAGGTAGCTTCACAAGGTGATGAACAGGTGAATGACGCGGAATGTATGTATGTATGAACAATGTACCGCTTATGACAGCCAGTCTGCAAATGCTTATGCATGCGACTTTTGTGAATAAATGTCTGTTTTTCATATTGTACTTACTTTTTTACGTACTATTCCACCTTGCACCGCATTGTGTTCCACTTTACCCCACAGAAGGGGCAGAGTGGATTTTTTTATAAATTTTTCTTTTATAAAAACTCTTGTCAGTAGATGGCTTATATCACTGTCATTTTTTGAGAACTTAATAATCTTTCGATTAATAGCATTTTTATACTTTCTACTTAAATATTAGGATTATAAACAACAAAAACCTAAATTTCATTCCGCTTTACCCCAGTCTCCCCTACTATTAATTCGAGCGCAATCATTTTGAACTAATTGTACGTAAATAGGTTATATTTTGTGTGAAGTTGTAAGATTATTAACAAACATTTGTTTCAAAATACTTATCTCTTTTGGGTTTTTTAAAAAAACCCCAAAAAAAAAATTATTTTAATATGTGTAATAACGGTGAAAGTTTACATTTTCATATAACATTTTGTTTTATTATCGTAAAATTTTACGAACAGTGAAGTATAATTTCAGTTACATTCATGGTAAAATTAAGCAGCATATATTATTCTGATTTATTGAATATACGAATAGATAGTTGTTTCATTTGGCGAGTCTACATATCATATTAAAGTACAAGTTGCTCGTTTTTTTGTATTTTAATTATCTAATAAAAATTACTGGTACTCGACAAACAACAAATCTAGTTTACAGCTGTGTATGTATCTCTAAAATCTCTTACGACCGATGAGTAAGTAAGCTGTGATGCCAAATTTTAAATACCTGTTTTGATGTGATAAATTAATAGTTAACAACCGATTTATTGTTTTATCTCATTCATTTCAATTTTTTTTATAATGTTAGTAAGTAAATGCTTAATAGTTGTACGTTACAATTAATTTTTTGATAGTCATTATATTTTATGTTCCGGTGTAATAAAAGTTGAGCCTTATAAAGTGCAAATTTTCATGTGCAGAAGCTATCACTTATGATGCGACGTTAGATAAATCAAATCTTTTCTAATTTGCAAAACCTACTTTTTTGAAGTCAAGTCTTTACGCTTGATTAACTAGCACTTCTTTATAACGATTATTCCGAATAATAACTTAATCAACAGTGAAAGTTGTCTTGCAATGTAAATATCAGCATTTAAAGTTAAGAATTTAGTAAGTCTAAACACGGGAAGCTATAGTGAATTTGGATTTACAATATTTCAAAACGATAAAAAAAACAATTAAATGAATTCAAATTGAATTATATATATAGTCATTACAGTGTATTCAATATTACTTTGTTTTTATGCCAAATGGGATTTTGTCCGGAATAAATATTATTGTTCATATTCTGTTTTTAGAATGTTTTGTATATTTGATCGACTTGTTTTATACTCTATTACTATTTAATGTGAAAACTAATTTATTGGTTCATTGACATCCAAAAACACAATCTTTATCACGAATATTGGTTTGAAACCTACCATATCAACAATTTTATACAATTAATATAATACTTTCACTTACTTGACGAATATAAAATACACATAGGCGCACGGCTCAAAAATCGCAAACACAATGAATTGCTAATTACTCATAAGTCATATAAGTATAAGATTAGAAGTAGTATCATAAAATTACTCACACAATACAATTATTTTAAAAAGAAATACTCACGGTAACTGGTTGCTTTATGAATAATTATAAATAAGATCGGTTTTCAACAAAGATAAAAGGAAAGTGTCAAGATACCAGGATAAATGCAAAGAGGTTGTTATAGTCTCCACAAATAATATGTATATGATAATTACCTTAACAGTACCTTCACTTAAAAACGTTATTTACATACATATGCACAAACCCAAAGAAGTTAGGAACTTTTATTTTGATCTTCATACAGATAGCATTCTCATAAAGTTGTATCATTGTATGTATATAAAGAATGTTCCATTTCACATGAATTATTACTATTTTACTTAACAATATCTTTTAGATATTATATCTTAAACCTCCGAAAATTTTGTACTATACGTTACGGTAACACTATTATGAATAGTGTCTAGGTTATTATACCGGGTGTCAACTAAATCATTAAACATACCTTAATTTTGTTAAAACAAGAGATAGAAATTTGAAATTTGGGATGAATCAATATTTAGTGGATAATAATACATGCGCCCTTTTGAAGTGAATACTCGTTATTTTACAAAATAATTCAATGAATAGTCCAAGAATAGTATTTATTTTTAACCTCTTAATTGGAATTTATAAAATTCTGCTTAAATAATTAGTATTTGTGATTCTACGTTGTACGAAAATTACTAACGTTTAGAAAAAAACGTTCACCAATATTTCAAATAGAAAGCACTAAATACTAAATACCCATAAGAAAGTAAATCCATTTTACTATCTAAAAACAACACAATAAAAGTTAACTTCTAAATCATGTGTTATAAAATAATAGTAATAAATAAAATACTGTTCTTTCAAGAATGTCCTTATTTAGAATAAAATTCAGTTTACATTTACTCAGTATGCTTTGAAAAAACAATTGAATGCAAACTCTGGGCAGTGTTAAAACCGTCGGGCATGACATACCTATTATTTGGATTCATTAAAACTTTCAGTTACTGTTGGATTCGAAACTGTCACAATTTAAAAAAAAACAGCATTTGGTTGACTAAAATCAGCTAGGCATTTACCTAAGTAGGCTTGGAAAAACATAGGAGTAAGTAGAAGAGAGGCACCTTGGCCGCCATATTGGATTTTGACGTCACAAGGCCGCCCACGTGGGAGACCGTATTTTTCACCCCTATGGTTTCTTTTCGGAGGCCTTTTTCAACCCCTTGATTTTCACCCTAATTTGGTTGTATTAAAAGCCTTTTTGACAGTCATGCCCTTTTTGTGCTCACGTGAGGGGCACATTTAGGCCTTGGTCTTGGATTTGGGGTTAGGGCAGGATGTTGGCTTCTTTTCGGGGACCTTTTTCAACCCTAGTCGGAGTTTAACCCCTAATTAAGGTCCTTTTGTCGGCCATTTTTTTATCGACCTTTTTTATCGCGCATATTTGAGAGGCGTATTTAGGCCTTGAGCGTGGGTTTGGTCTTGCAGTTGGTCTTGAGGTTGGGGGTAGGGCTGAAGGTTAGGAGTGACAACTATTTTTGGTAATTATCTCGTAGACCATTTTGTTTTTTCTTGACCCTGTACCCTGATTGGAGAAGCTAAGTCTCTGCATTATGATTGGTGGGGAATTTGACATGGTTTTAATAACGGACCCTAATGCTAACTTGTAAGACATGTGTACGGCTTCGCAACTTGTTCTCGGGCCTTCGCCCCTGTCGGGGACCCTGGTTGGAAATGGTATAGGGCCCTAACCTTACAAGATAAGTGTAGGACTTGGCCCCTATCGTGGCCCCCTTGGTGCAATTGTATATGGGTTCTATCCTAATCTTACAGGTGTAGGCCCTCGCCCCCGTCATAAAAAAATTTGTATTCTAATAAGATGGCCTTGTAAGGCAGAACTTGTGTTAGGGTCTGCGGCCCCCTTTAAGTTAAAATTGATTTTTAGAGACATCTAGCAGTGTATTTTAAAAGAGGCCTCTAACACTAACTTATCTTAAGAACTTGCTCAGGCAGGTAAACACACAAAACGAAAACATGCAAATACGAAAACGCGTAAAACGAAAACACGCAAACTCGTAAACACACAAAACGAAAACATGCAAATACGAAAACGCGTAAAACGAAAACACGCAAATACAAAAACACGCAAAACGAAAACACGCAAATACGAAAACGTACAAACGAAAATACGCAAAGCTGCAGAATGAATCAAGCCAAGGAGTTGGAGTCTATAAATAAAATAATTTTTCTTTATTTACTTTTATTTATCCCTTATACCCAAATGGTAAAGTGTCAAAGTTTTCAATTCTTCGACGTTTAGAGTAACTTATCCTATACTGGATGGATTCAGGCCTAGTTAATACATTGTAGCACCTGTCTGTAACTATTTTTATATCTTTATATACAAAAAGAGAGTCTTTACTATTGCTAAGCACCATATCCTTCATCGCTTCAAAGTTTATAACACGTGAGTTTTGATAGTTTAAGGTAACGCCCTTCACGTTACGTGTTGATTTAATTGTTTGATCACTGGTTGAAAACACACTATAACTGTAGTTTTTCGGTCCCACACTAACAAATTCGGTTATATAACTTCGCCGTACGCCTCTAGCTCGTCGGTCATCTGCCCAATGAAATCTCCGCGAGTCGGATTCCAGTCGACGGGTTTTGCGACAAATATGTCGCTGTATGTATCATAATACAGAACGCAACAATCTAGTTTTTCCAAATAACTATATAGATCTAAACGTGCATGAGCTGTCGTGTAAGCGGCTATGGACACATTAATAGTTTTTTGAAGTTCACCTTCACCCTCCGGTCTATCCCAATTTACTACTACCACATTATTATTAATAGGTATTATGGATTGTACCTGAACCAATGGATCCGTAAACAATTTGAAAAAGTCCTTTGGCTCAGACACAATACTTCATTGGGTTGAATTTTCACGCTGACCAAACTTACCCCAAAAAGAATTTAACATTAGTTTGGCTAAGTACCTTAAACCAGGATTTTTCTTGATGTTCTTCTTGTCCAGCTGAATTCTCTCTCTTTATCGTAATATTCTGTTACGTAACTCAATTTCGCAGCTTCTGCCGTGCACTAGCTAGGCCACCCTGAACATTCCTGCTTGAGTTTCAGGAAATTATCGTTGTAACTACTAAACAGGTAACCGTGTTTCGTCGCTTTATCATATGTGGTTACCTCATACTCCCAAATCTCAAAAACATCCAAAACTTTATAGTTTTTAGAGGTAGCCTTACGCAACTCGTCTGCTACAAACGTTCCAAACTGCGCTCGGTTTCACTATGCCCAATTCTCCTTTATTTAGCTCAGCGCCGTAAGCCCTACATAACACAAACATCAACTTGCCATGCATTTTTAGAGGCAAAACAGGGTGATAGATATTAGAGGGCGGTAGTACTCGACATTTAACTAAACACTCCACCGTGTCCAATGAAATGTTCTTATAATCTAACCCTACATGAATTTTCGGATGACCTACAGGATATTTACAATATTTATTTACATAATGAGCACACGGCATAGTACATTATTTTCTCGCTAATGCCGTCACACTCATGGTAAAGCTTGCAGGCATTAGTGCGGCCGCCGTAAAACGCGTGGGTTTAAAGGTTCGTCATCTTGACAACCTAGATTTTGTATAAATGCCCTTAAATTATCATTTGCATGCATTTGTTTTTTAAAATCGCATTCACGTATTTCCACTAGATTATATCCGCGCTCGCGTAGAAATTGAGATCGTGCCGCCGTGTTCTCGTTTCGCGCAAGCATGGACGTATTTACACCCAGTTTAGGATCAATATTAGCTTGATTGGGGAAACATTCCACGCAACCGTGTCAATAACATCCCTGAAACTCGTAAACTGTATTCGATTCGACGCAATAGCCGTCGACCTTAACACCTTCAGGTGTCCTAAACTCACGAACTTTCCCAACATGCTGTATGGTCACTTGTTGTGAATGTTCAACCCAGCGTAACCACTGTATTGCGACTTTTGACTGCATGTCGGCACGTCTTTATCCACCTTTTGGAATAAGACCGATTGTGTTCTCTTTGAGGAAAAGCCTACGAAACACTTTATTGCAGGCACTGGCAATTGCGGTAGCCTCCTCAAACGGGTCGACTTTATTTTGGGTCGTGTAGGTCGACCAGAAACTAATGAAGCCTTTAACAAGGATCTTAACATCCATTAGGCAGTACATCACAATCTCCTCCCCCATCTTAAAAACATCATTACTCTGGAGCACGTGCCAATCTAAAAGTTTTTGCCGATCTTTCCTGGACATCTGATCAGCGCAATAATATTCAAGTGGTGGTAATTCTGATTTGAGGATGTGTTGAAGAGAAACGGGAAGTATCCTTCCGACTCGGGGAAATCGAAAGTTTTCGGAAATGCCGAGAGTGATGACGGGATAAAATTAAGGGAGTCAATAAACCTGATATCATCTCATTGGATGGAGACTAGTTTTAGACCGTTGGAGATGACTTTGGGTCTCCATCGATTATTATTAGCTAAGCACAAAACAACCACCGTGCCCCTTCATGTTATGCGCAATGCACGTAACTTTAAATTTTCGCGCTTTCTCGGCAACATACGACAGAAACGATTCAACAGGATCTCCCCTGAAAATGTGCACTCTTTTTGCTACACATCGGACATCGCTCATCCAGATTGTCGGTGTATTGGATACAAACGGAACAAACATTCGCGGCCACGCATAGATTGGGCTCATGCAGAAATCTATCATTCGTCCCCTAACACACCTTCTCTTGCATGCATTCCAGATCACCCTCACCGGCACCACTTCGAGAATTGTTAACGGACATATAGCAAAGATGGTCAATAAGTTTCTGATCCCGACACGTGGAGCAGTAGCTGTATTCGCATCTATGCTTACCTTTTACTTCACTGGTTTTGAGACACTTTAAACATTTACGTAATTTGTCGCCATAGTTTAGTATCGTTGTGGTTTCTAAGACATTCCTGTCCGTAAAAAACCTCTTGCAATCATTGCAGACAATTTTCGGGTTTTGAATGGAACATGGTGGCTTTTGATGACACGCAGGACACTGATACATACATTTCACATGCCGTTTTTTGTTATTACAACGTTTTCTGCACTGCTCGCAGTAATAACTGCAAGTAAATGCAGAAGTGAGGCTGGTAATAACGTTATAGTACTCATCTTCTAATAAATTTAAAACTACACGACCTGGCTCCCTAGGACCCTCAAAGTAAACCGAGTCACCTATTTGCGAATTATAAACTACAATGGTATATGAAGTTAAATGATTTTGAATTGTTTGGATATGCTCGTAATTACCACCCTGGCTAAGATCTACACCACTGTTTTGGCAAATTTGCATAGCTCGCTCTTGAAGTAAGGGCCAGCCCATTTCCACACAATGACGCATTGCATCGTTACTTCTAAATGCTATTGCTATGACTAGGGATCGAGCTACACAATTGTTTTCGTTGTTTATTACTGGTACAACAATAATACCTTGTTTCTTAGCCTTACAAAAGTCTTCAAACTTTAAACCCGTCAACTTTTTGCGTCCATAGCCAACAGGGACCGTCATTCTATCCACGTTTGAAACTAGCAATTCTCTTCAGAACAGAACTAAATTAACTAACCTCAAATGCACGTATTTGTAGTACACCTCCAAGGTCAAATTAAACCACTCAAAAATCACAAGGCTAACTTCAAGGCCAACTTCAGTCAGGCCTAAGACTAACTTCAAGGTCGATTGAAGGTGACTTTTCTCAAGGTAAAATAAGTATCTTGTTGAAAATAAAATTCGTATATAGGTAGAGTTCGCAACTACGAATAGAGATTAAAAGAAAATGTAATAATAACAATTATGCAACCTCTTTTATAATAAATGCGTTATAAAAAAAAACTACATTGTAAAAACAAAAGAACAGTTATCCTCGGCTGGATCCTATTCAAACTCATGGCCGCTTCTATAAATATCAATAACCCTGATACATGTTAACTTAAAAAATTCCAGGGCCGAGCACTTATATAAGTATCAATAACCTTGATATATGCTAACTTAAAAAATCCAAAGTCAATCGCTATAAAACATCAATAACCTTGATACACACACAACTTAAAAAAAATTCCAAGACGGACCGCTTCTATAAAATAAAAATAACCTTGGCATATGTTAACAGGTTAAATTAATTAAATAAAATCTTTTATTATAAAACACTTGTCATCATCTTTACATGCCTCTGTTCTTTATTAGAATACAATTTTTACGACAGATGGTAATTATGCAATCTCTTCATAATAAATCCTATTATAAAATTCACATTGTAAAACTAGAAAATGTTAATCGATTGATTACTTAATTAGGTACTCGTTTATTTAAAGTAATTTGTATGTACATATACAATATAAAAAACAGTTTGAAGACTGTCATTTATTTATAACACCCAGGTGATATTTTGTTTGTATACAATATAAAAAAACTGATGAAGTCTGACTTTTACACGATCAATGTGAAAATCATATTTTTTTAAAACATGTTATCGTCGTTTGTTTTATTTTGAATGCAAATTTATAAGTACAATATAAATGCTAAACACGAGTTGCAGTAATCAGGTTTTGTGTATTACTTTCTAGATTAGTTAATGATCGGAAAGCAATAGACAGTTTATATCCAAGCATTCATAAGTATAAAACGTGTTTAGTGAGCTGTATAAAAATATTTCAGTTCAACATATGGTTATTATTAGAACAGTAGAAAGAAAAACACGTCTGAAGGTTTTTTAATATGTTTTTACTTGATATTGCTAACAAAAATGTCGATAAAGGTTTTTAAATGTATGATTACTCTTATTGGATGACGTCAAAAAATCAGATCTACAATAGCTGGTACGTATTCGTGGATTAAAACCTTTTGCCTTTTATTTCCATTACATCAATTTGATATTCTTAAAAACATGTTAATTTAATTTAACTCTACGTTATATATAAGTAATGATTACTTTCGAGTCCTTTTAATGAGGTTTTTATAACTGTTAATGAACACTTTTCTATGAAACAATTTTGTGTGTATGTAATTGAACATGCAAATAAATGAGATATAATTTTCCGAATGTATAGGTGGTGACTGTTTAGAAAGAGAATCTGCCTCTACAAAAAGCACCATTGCATTAGGACAGAAATTATTTATTATTTCACGTAATATTTCATTTAGGCTTTAATGTATTCAGTTTTGAACTGTAAGCTGGTTTCCGCAAACTGTAAGACATGATTTCGGCTGATTGATTGAGAATGATCTGATTGAATTGATCGAGCATGATTTGTTTGAGATTGATTAATCAATTAATTAATTGATTTGTTTATGTGTGAGAAAGAGCCGAAAGAGAGAGAGAGAGAGAGAGAGAGAGATACGGATAAACGAGGGAAAGAGAGAGGCGTGCATGATCAACTTCTATTAGAGAAAATACTCGCTAGTCTATACACAACTAGATGTCGCTAAAAATCAATTTTAACTTAAAGGGGGCCGGGGCGCAGACCCTAACACAAGTTCTGTCTTACAAGGCTAGGGTCACCTTATTAGAATACATTTTTTTCATGACGGGGGCGGGGGCCTACACCTGTAAAATTAGGTTAGAACCCATATACAATTGCACCAAGGGGGCCACGATAGGGGCCAAGCCCTACACTTATCTTATAAGGTTAGGGCCCCATACCATTTCCAACCAAAGGGCCTCGACAAGGGCTAAGGCCCGGGAACAAGTTGCGAAGCCCTACACATGTCTTACAAGTTAGGATTAGGGTCCCTTATTAAAACAATTTCAAATTCCCCACCAATCAGAATGCAGACACTTAGCTCCTCCAATCAGGGTACAGGGTCAAGAAAAAACAAAATAGTCTACGAGATAATTACCAAAAATAGTTGTCACCCCTAGCCTTCAGCCCTACCCCAACCCCAAGACCAACTCCAAGACCAAACCCAAGCTCAAGGTCTAAATACGCCTCTCAAGTATGCACGATAAAAAAGGTCGATAAAAAAATAGCCGACAAAAGGACCTTAATTAGGGGTTAAACTCCGCCCAAGGGTTGAAAAAGGCCCCCGAAAAGAAGCCAACATCCTGACCTAACCTCAAATCCAAGACCAACGCCTAAATGTGCCCCTCACGTGAGCAAGTACAAAAAGGGCATGGCCGTCAAAAAGGCTTTTAATACAACCAAATTAGGGTGAAAATCAAGGGTTGAATGGCAGAGAAATTTCTGAGCTGCAGCAAGATTATACGCTGAAAGGTATCCAGATCTCCACGCACCGCATTTTACTACTTTTCGTATTTAGAAGATTATTTGAAATATGAACTTAAATAATGAAGGTGGTAATGAAATTTTTATTATAAATGAAGAGAGTGAAATAAATGTACCAGCTTATATTTAATATGATTGCACCGCTTCTTGGCGAGTGATTGCTTTAAATTTAAATATTAGCCATGAATGCGTAGGAAGAATTTTAAACACACACATTTTTAAGTCTCATAAGTACCATATTCAGCATCATTTATATGAAAATGATTTTCCTAGAAGACTTGCATATTGCAATTGGTTTCTAGAAAATTACAATCGAGAGGAACCATTCCATCACAAAATTATTTATTCGGATGATTCAAGAGTTACCAGTGTGGGAATGTTTAAACGACAAAATACCAGATATTCGGCCACGGAAAACCGCCGGTTAGTAAGAAGGAACTTTTTTTAAATAATCTTCTAACAAACAATTACATACTTCAGCAAGATGGTGCACCTGTTCACAACTGACGAATCGTGACTAATTATTTAAACCAGAGATTTGGCCAACAATGGTTAGGAACAAATGGCCCTATAAGGTGGGCTGCTAGGTCACTTGATTTAACCCCATTGCATTTTTCCATTTGGGGCTACTTCAAATAAAAGGTCTACAATACACCACCTGCAACTCTAGAAAATCTTCAACACCAAATGCATCAAGCAATACAAAGTATTTCAAGCAATCAATTAGAAAATGTTTTACGAGAAAATATTAGAAGAGTTTTATTATGTCGGGATTAGGAGGTAGAAGAAATAGAACTTTATATTTAACTAGGTATAAAATTGTTTTTTTAATTACATCCGATTTTAATCCAATTTTAATTCTTTTTATACCCTGGTAGTATACCAGCTGATTTAGAAGTTAACTTTTGTTGTGTTGTTTGTAGACAGTACCATGGATTTACTTTCTTATTGATATTTAGTATTTAGTGCTTTCTATTTGAAATATTGGTGAATTTTTTCTAAATATTAGTAATTTTCGTAAACGTAGAATCACAAATACTAATTATTTAGGCAGAATTTTATAAATTCCAATTAAAAGATTAAAATAAATAATAGTCTTCGACTATTCATTGAATTATTTTGTAAAATAACGAGTACTTACTTCAAAATGGCGGAACATTTAAAGCAACAAAACTCGGCCTGAACCTATATTTTGAAAACAAAAGACGACTTGTGATCATTAGAATGGGAATTTCGAGAGGTATCGTCCTATGAAAAAAATTGGTAGGTTCATATTTAAAATAAGAAAATAAGGCCACTTCCGCTAAAACCGAAAGTGATAGTCAGCTGTTTTTAATGTCAAAATGCATTTTTATCCACTAAATCTTCATCCCAAATTTCAAACTTCTATCTCTTGTGTTAAAAAATTAAGGTATGTGTATAATGATTTCGTGGACACCCGGTATAATTCATCACAAATTCAGCCAATAGCAATTACAAATTTTACATAGTTACCATGTATTGATATACCTTTGACGACGTGGTTTAATCACGTTTTTCTGTGGGTCCAACAAAGCAAAAATAATGGATAAATTAAATATTACTTACAATAATTGTACGTTCAATATTAATACAAAATAAACGATAATTATAATAATTCATTATTATCGGTGTATTTATTGTATAATCGTAACGAATACCACTCGAGCAATCGAAAATATAATTATTTTACGAGTAATGAGACGTAATCTGCCAAAACCACGAGAGCGTGGCTCGAGTGGTATTTTAAGGACTACGTCGAGTTATGATTATTTTCGATGCTCTTGTGGTATTAAAACTCATTAAATTGAACGAATATTTTATTTTGCCTAAGCCATCTGCCTGAATTTTTTTCCAATTTTGAATTGTTGGCTTCAATTTTTCTACATCAAAATGTGGTAAAGTGATTTATACAAGACATGATCAAAATGTCGGAACTGAACATTTTGAGATCAAAATCAATTTCGGTTTTGGTAATACCTTACGTTCTCTTAATATTAAAAAGACATAAGGTGCGATAGAATATAATATAATCAATACACGCTAACATGCACAATTAAAATAAAAAGTTAATAATTTTGGAAAAGGAAGCATGTTAAACTGCATATAAAATTATATAAAATATAAAATTTACAAAATAAATGATTAATCTGTAAATGAAGTAATTTCAGGTTGTCAATGGCAATATTGTAGGAATTTCATTCCTTTAATTTGATATAAATGAAACCGGTGAAAATAAGTGAAACTTTGGTGGTTTGGATTTTATGGATAATATTGCAAAAGTGCTTTGTACGTTGACTAAAATTGAAGCTAAAAGCAAAATTTAAAACAGTGCTCCTAACCCGTTTTGAAATTACGTAATTTTTAAGAACTTGGTGCACATCGCCGTAGGGGAGACCAGGGAAATACCGTCACCCGGGGAATACCGCCACATACGATATTTTGTGTTCTACGCATGCTCCTCTATCTTACTAAACGACAAACGTTGTGCTAACTAACGGAAATAAGGTTCAGTTGAGTTTGGAGCTTTGAGAATGTCACGTCTCACTTACTTTTAGTAATTTAGTTGTTTCACTTTTATTATTTCGCTTTTTCATGTATACTAACGAAAAGAGACTAGTTTTTACTGTTTTGCAGTATTTTGATTATACGGAAGTTCGTAGGATGTTATTGTTATTTTAAAATTTATCGTCTAAATACAAAGTGGGGTAATGCCGCCACCATTGCATGGGTAAAATCGCCATGGTGGCGGTATTGCCCCAGGCCCAAAAGGCAGCAAACGTAAATTTTATGTAATTTTTCAGATGGTTAGAAAACGTATCCGGACAACGACTAGAGGACGACCTAAAACAAGCAATCGAGCTAATTGAGAATGGAATATCTGTTAAAAGAGCTGCAGCAACTTTTAATATTCCCAGATCCACACTTAGAGATAGGTTGAATAAAAAATAATAAAAACCACATTGCGCAGAAAACCTACGTTTTCTCGAGTACACGAAGAAGACGTAGCTAACCATTTACTAATACTAGCAAAATGTTTTACGGTATCACCATAACAGAACTCAGACGTCTGGCTTTTGATTTGGCAGAAAGAAGTAATATTCCTCACAAGTTTAATAAAACGACAAAAATATAATTTTTCGTGTATTTAAAAACGAAACGTTGTATCAAAATTAAATAACATCATTAAGTAGAGCAAGAAAAGTGGCAATGAAAATATGCTCTTCTTTTCTTGATAGCTCTTCAAATAAGGTCAGAAAAAATAAAACGAAAATCAGAAAATTCAATTTTTTCAAATATCTCAAAAACTAAAAGAGATATTCGAGTTCTACAAAGACTATAAATACATCCTCTCAAATGCGTAACTTTTGTTCCATTTAGCTGACCTTCCATCTCTTACCGTTTCCGAGATCCCCATAGTGGACACGGTATATATATATATATATATATATATATATATATATATATATATATATATATATTTCTGTGACCGTTCATTAGAAGTTTATGAGGTTGACGCCAAAAAAACTTGAAAATTTAGAATCAGGTATAATTGATTGCGTTTTCTTCAACTAAAATATTTTCAGACTTCTAACGCTTTTGGTTATATCAGAAGTCGTCATCTATTTTGTTATTTTCAATTGAATGCACTATATATTTTTGCATTTTTGGATGGGAACCGTAATTTTGAATCTTTTTTACTGAAACTATACCATGCCCATCTATTACAATATTTGAGATAAAAATTATTTTCCGAAATCTTGACAGCTGGTCAAGTGTGAACTGTAACACCTATTTGGATTGAGATAAAAATTTAAAATCGAATTAAGTTTGCAGTTTAAAGATACCTTTATCGCTTGCATTTTCTGAAGCAAAAATCTTTGCCTGAGAATAATTCTAACTTTTAGAGTTAATAAAAATCAATTTTTTAAATGGATACGCTATTTTTGTTATGTAATCGAACTATAAGATTTAATGATACATGTTAAATCAAACTGTTCAAAGTTATTTCAAAAAGAAAAATTTTAATCCTTGAAATTGCTGAGAATGATATGAATGGTTGCTAGGATACGAGAAATTTAAATATTTTTTAATATTTGTCACTTAGTAGTGATACCAACAACTTTCGAGTTCAATTTGTCAAGAAAATCTACCCTTAAAAATTTAACGCGGTCATAAATGCGTAAAAGAATGGACAGACATTGAAATGAAATTTTTGTCTGGATGGTAGACATGTTGTTATGCTATAAAAATTACAAAAATAGTTTCAGATAATTTTTCCCAAAAATTTCTTCTTGAAATATGATCTCAAAATTTAATTGGTTGTCTTGAGGATGAATGTTTAACGAAATTTTAAATTTTTTAAATATTGAACACCCACTGATTCAGAGCTTCCCAACAACAGGTTTAAGAAAATCCTCTTCATCATCAACTACAGTTTTTGGTTGATTTGCTTCTATTCTTCTAAATTTACCTTTTGTCATCGGAGGTAAATGTGGTTAGTTTTCGTTAAATATTATGCAAGTTCTACTAAGAATCTTGTCACATTTTGCATGTATAAAAAATAACTTAAGAATTTGTTGATTTGTATAAACATTATTTTCGTTATTGTTATCCATTTACATTATTTTTACCAGTAATATTAAGGCACTTAAAAAACATTTGAAAAATTATTTCTCGTATCCATCAGCAACAATTCATAGCATTCTCGAAATAATGGCTAAGGAATTAAAATTTTCCGCTTTTTGGAAATAACTCTAGAACAGTTTGATTTAGGTATAATATGTCATATCACTTTGATGGAAATCTCATCGCCAATTCGATTACGTAACAAAATAGGGTATTCCATTTAAAAAAAATTAATTTTTTTACATTTTTAATCTGGCTGAAAAGTATAAATTTAGGGATCATTTTCAGGCAGAGATTTTTATTGTAAAAGTGCATACGATAAAGGCATTTTTAAACTACAAACTTAATTGGATTTTAAATTTTTATCTCAATCCAAATAGGAGTTACAGTCCGTTTTGTAAACGTCAACCAGATGTCAAGATTTCGGAAAACAATTTTTATATCACAATTTTAGTTGAACCGAACGCAATCAGTTAGTTATACCTGATTTATAAATTTTCAAGTTTTTATTTTGACCACAACCCCATAAACTTCTAATGGACGGTCTCCTGAGACACCCTATATATATATATATATATATATATATATATATATAATATATAAAGAAAAACTTTCGAATAAATATAAACTGTTAAATGTTAAAATGCCTAACTGTAAATATGACGATCGACATGAGTCTATATTTTAGAATATTCGTATTCCTTTTTGAGTTTTAAACAAGATATGGCAAACCGTGATAGCGTATCTAAACCATGTTTCTAACTTTTGCAATAAGTTCCGTGACTTGCAGTTAAATTCCTCTTGATCACTATAGGAAAAGACAAAGCTGGTATCGTCTGCGTATATTGTTATATGATCAGTTATTAAAAGAGATACTTAATTAATAGAAATATTAAATAATAAAGGACTAAGTACTGTTCCCTGGGGTACTCCTATGCGGACATCTTCTGAAAAGGGTTTTACAAACGTTTTTACATTCTATGTCTGCTTGCAACCAGTTAAAAAGAAAGAAAAGGAAAACCATGCGAGCGGAACTCTCCCTATCCCATAAGGCTCCAGCTGGTGTATAAGAAGATTATTGTCAATAAGGTCAAACGCCTTTTATAAGTCGCACAAAGAGCGCTGCACAGGGTTGCTTGCAGGACGAAACCCATGTTGGTTATTGCTTAGCAAGTTTACATCTTGAATAAACAATTTTAAACGATTATGCACAACTATTTCAATAATATTTTTAAATACACTGGATATTGAAATTGGCCTGTAATTCAAAATATTATCTCTACTACCCTTTAGGTGTGGATAGGAACCACTCTAGACACTTTTAAACATGATGACACAACAGCTGTAGAAAGGGATTTGTAAAATAAACAAAGAAATAAACAAGTAAATTAGTATCAGTATTATATTTAATTAATAAATTTGCATATTGTAAAATTTAAAAAAAGCAGTTTCGCCTTTAAAATCATAGCGTAAGTGTTTCATTAGTACAAATAATGAAACAGTTTTAGGAACCAGGAGGAAAGTACCGAATGACGCGAAGTGGGGGAGCCCTGCAAAATTATCAGATTGGAAAACCAAAAAAAAAAAATTTCTTTTTCAACCGCTTTAAAAACTCGCTAAAATAAAAATTAAATAATACTAACTTTATTTATGTTAAAGAATAAAACTGGGTATCACTAACGAATTTTTTTGCACTGCAAAATTAAATCTTTAATTGGCTTTTAGTGAAATGGCAATACCTAATGTTTTACGTATCAGACGAAGTTAGTTTGGCTATCGCTTAAGGTCAGATCATTTTTTTTGTGCTAATAAGAAAAAAAAGTTACGTTTTGTACAGTTGCCATAGTGATCGAACCGTCACCGTTTTTGCAAAATGTCAAAATATTGGGTCATATTAAGAAGATATATTACAAAATTAACACCTAATCATTAACTATAAAGCAATAACGTTAAGAGGTATATTTGAAGTTAATTTAACTAAGGCAAGAAAAATTTAAAGAATTTTACTTGTTACTAAATAGCAAAACATGCATTAACCTGTACATATAAACATAAGCTATGTAAAATCACGTTTACACATTTTTAATGTAATTTACGAAAGAATAATTAATAAAATATACAACATTACACGCAAGGTAAGGGTTTTTGACTGGCTAGAAGAAACCTATTTACCTTGCTAATAATGTAGAATACTATACAGCTGCACTATTAAAACAGTTATTTTTAGTACCAGTGAGCAAAGGCGCTATTTACTCTCGAACTCTATATTTGAACACTCGAGCGAGCGTATTTCATCCAGAGCGTGAGGAGCATAAGTGCCTTTGCTCATGAGTGCTAAACATAATTTTTTCCACAATTATATCAATTATTTAGTACTTCAATAACTGGCTCTTGTAACTTGTACTCTGACACATTTATTACAGTTATTGAAGATACGCCGATGTCATCTTGCATGTGACAGTGATGTACACATTCTGTCGATAATACGGACATAAAAACTGAGTAAGATAATGGCCAAGAATCTCAGCCGATAATTTCATTAAATATGTAACAGAAGTACATGTATGCGGTTTAAACATTGCACGAAATTTAATATACTAACTGTTTGGTACAGTCTAAATGTTTACAGTGCAGTTAAGGCGAAAGGTCAAAACAGGTATAGTATGATTTTCATAGCAAGTATTATTTAATGAATGTGAAAAAAATAAATATTTTAGTTTTAATACTGATCATAATTTCTACATACATAAAGACAAAATTTACATCGATTGGGGCTTGAACCTTGATGGCGCAGTTAGTTAGCGCGGTACTTTAGCAAAGTACAGGTCTTAGGTTCAAATCCTACTCGAGGTAAACTTTTTATTTATGTATTTAATAAAATTAATAATAATTTTTGATCATAATTTATGTTTTTCTTAAGTTATAATTAAGAAATACTCAATGATAAGATTATTTAGACGTCAACGTCAGCATCTACGTTGTAAAGTGTCAATCTACCCCATTAAGTATTTGCTATACTTCACGTTAACTGATAAAAGTTAACAATAGAAAGAGTTATTTATATGAATGCACTTTAAAATGTCTCCACGATTATCATCATCATCTGACATCCATTTTTTTCTTACTTCTTGTGGTACGCCGTTAGATGCAGGAAGCTTTTTTTTGGGTTTCCCCCTAAATTTTGTGAAAAGTGCCATTGATTTACTGGTAAGATAATTTAACTCGTAATACTAAAAATTAAAACATTTGCTCTTTTCAGGCACTTTCTTTTTTTTACTTTTACACTTTTAATTTTACCGCTTTTGATTGCACAATTAATTCTACTGTTACGTACGCTTTCATTTTATGATGGCGTTTTGCTTTTAATGTAGATCTGAATGTGGATTCCATTATTTATTTTGAACCTTCAAAAGAATGCAATAAATATTGGTTTATTCAATTTCAAGAAGATACATTTATAAGAAATAAAATTCCATTTTAGGTGTGGTTTACTACGTAAAGCATTATTATTGCAATATATTGCGCAACATTGACACAAGGATTACATCACCTTGGTTTGCATTTCCGCATTGATTTTTTATAATACTCCAGAAGTATTATATTTTGTACAGGTATTTATTTATAACCATTATTTAGTAATTTAAGGCTATAACTAGTTTTTAAGACATATTTTATATAATTCAAATTTTAAATGTAAATAAACATAGTTTGTATATTTTGTTATTTTTACATTTTGGTAAATTTTTATTGTAAACAACCTCAGTTTAGTTATTCCGAGCATAATTAAAAAATAACTTGGCGTCCGAGATCTTTTTATTAGTGTTACATGGCAGTTATTATTTTGATGTTCAGTGGAAGTAACCAAGCATAAATTGTGGTAATTAAGCAAATCAAAAGAATGAACCACCCTACTTTAATCAACCGACTGGGACCAAGGAATTATTTTTGGTGAATGGTTTGTATCTCCAGTTAGTTTAACGATTTGTTTTGGAGAACATTTTTACACTTATTTCTTTATTATATTATTTAAAACACATTTATACGATTACCATAACCACATCCTTATAACCGAGGTAAAAAGTTGCTTCCCCCGGGGATAAAATATTTGCGGCACAGTTTTTATGTTGATTAAAAAATGGTTGCATGATTTCGGTCAAAATCATCCTCATTTAACTCTTGTACTGGCCAGACTTTCTACGGGTGGTATTTTTTTGTACCAAATTTTTTGCACAGACGTGTGACTTATTCTCATATCAACTGATAGTTGCCGACTGGTATATGCGGATTTTCTTCAACAGAGAATTTTTGAATTTTCAACATAGTGACACAGTAAATTTAACCTTACCACTTGCCAATACTGACGTTAAAAATACTAACGTTAATTTTTGTTTGCGTTTGCTTTGTCTAAGCTTACTATAACACATATATCGAATTTCTTTTTCCACTATTGATTTAAAAAAAGCTCAGGTAAAGAAACAGAATGATATAGTCTTAGGGCTGGCTTAGTGTGATTGATAGTTCTCTTTTTTTTCGGACAAAACAAGAAACAGTTATTCTTTTGGAGTAAATTTAAGATAATGTTCACAATTGAACGGCCGCCATTGTGAAACGTCGCAACAGAATCGCACAAAAATCTAGGAGTGTACTGAGTGAAACCACATCTTTCAAATTATGTATTACATGCCATATATTGTCATTTAAGAAAAATGTGGATCACGTCATATTTTTTGACATATGTCAATGAAAAAACAAATGAATCCTATCCTTAGATTATAGAAAAGAGAAGACGTAACATTGACTACTGCGCAGTCTGTCTTTTCTCCCACTCAAGACGTCCACTAATTATATCGAACAGTTCCAATAACGTCACAATAGTTGTCGCCAGAGTACATGAGCGCCACGTGCTTTAACTGTTTACGTGTAGAGGTTAAGATATTGTAACTGTTGTGTTGTGTTTTCATCGAAATTTGTTGTAAAAATACCATGTTGTGTTGTTAAAAACTGTATATACAATAAAAGTGCTGCATGTGTAAGAGATAAGCATAGGATTCACTTATTTTGGTAAGTTATTATTTTGTTTCCGTTTTGTATTTGAGCCATATTTCTTTTACAGGTAGGCTAAAGAGACATGAAATTATTAAATTCATGTTTTTCGATAAGCATTGTTAACCGTAATTTTAATATATAATTGATTTTTACCCAAAAAGGTAAAATGCTTCAATATTTTTTATGTAAATGAACTGTGACAAATACATAGTGGAATTTCAATAGATTATTATAATCATTGCTTTGTCATATACATACGTATAAAGAGAAAGCTATGTAATCGGTTTTAATTTTCAATCACGTGTTTTTTACACATCTCGAAGTTTTGTGGCATAAACAATACAAAAAATACATTTATAGAACAAAAATTCGTGTTTAATTGTGTGAAGTGTACGCCATATCTTTTGAACCATTAAAGTTATCGACACAACCAAACAAGACATTTTTTTTCTATAAATGGTATTGTTTTGGCCACAAAACATCGAGAAATGCAAAAAAAATGTTTGAAAATTTAAACCGATTACATAGCTTTCTCTTTATACGTACGTATATGAGAAAGCAATATTTATATATTATTTAGCGTAAATAAACTTCTAAAGCCAATTATTGTTGCAATTTCCTGAGTCCGTTCCTATCCCGTACACGCCTCCAGACGTCCAACTTTTACCAAATTATTAGGGGCAGTCCATACCTTTTTCTACGCTGTATTTCTTTTTGGCAGCATAACTTGCATTAAGAAGTCGTAATTACGCATTATCTACAATAAGTGTAATATTACATAACAGTCTTATATGGTTGTACGCATGCCACATTCATTTTATATCATTGTACTATTAATAATTTATAAACTTTTGCTGTAACAGGTCGTAGAACGTAAGCTGGAAATGTATATATAATGCCTCATAATACTTCATTAAAATCTAGTATTAATGATGCCCAAACAAATGTCTAATAGCTATGCACGCCATGTACTGAAATAAAACTATTTCGAAAGAGAAGATGCCCCACCTTTTGAAAACCAACAAAAAAAATTGTTATAACTCGCTTATTTGACGAGATAGAGTAACAACGCTAAAAAATATTATTTATGTAATTTGTAGTGTAGATTACGATGGTGTCGTCAAAAATCAAATATATTGCAATGTTTTTGACATATGGCATAAACTTAAGTTTTGTTTTATTAGGAACGATATGCTGATTTGATGTAAGCAAAATAATAAGAACTAGAAAGTTACAGAATAATAGGGCGACCTTGACAGTACGCCGCGTTGTCATATCTAACCAAAGAGTTTTTTGTAAAGAAGAACCATATGCCATTTTTTCCACTAAAAAGCATTTTTCTTGTGCTTTTCAAATACGTACACGATAATATTTTTAGTAACTAAAAAATTACAAAATGAATACTCCAGTAATGATTATATTTTTCTTTAAAACCCTTTTGAAAACCCTTCCTAATATTTAATTTAAATACCATGTAACTTCCAAGAAACAGAAGAATTATAATTTTTGCATGGTTGTTAACATTTTATTGAAATTTAAAGCAATTGAACGTATATGTGGAAAATGATCATTAATAATCAAAAGAGCCAAAGTATAGAGTACTTCTGTTTATGGAAACATACAAAATTTTATGCACATTTAATATATTGAATATTTAAAATGAATTATGTTATTTTCAAAAACAATACATGTCTCATTTATGATAGTAGGTATTGGTGCGTTACAATTGCAACGAGTACAAAAGTAGGCATAGAAATTGATAATTCATTTGAGGTTTTGGTTTAGTTAGTTTTAAACGCAATAACAGAGATATTTTCACAAATCAGACTAAAGAAATTGAGGAATTATAAAACCTAGCATAAATGTAACTAATTGTAATAATTGCATTGCAAATATTCTTAAATAAACTCACAGTTTTGTGCTTATTACTTTACATGTTTTAAAGTCCGCCGACTAAAAAAAGACGGTTACATCAAAGAAATTTGGTTAAAATTATCATATTATAATACAATCGTGCATAAACAAGGTTTATGTCATAACGTCGGATTTCGTTTTTGACTACACCATAGTAATCTACGCTAAAAAGTACACAAATAATACTTTTACTGCAACGTTTTGTGTAAAACTATTTTCACAATTATTTCTCTACTTATTCGACTTTTCATGTGAATTTGCAGAAACAACCAGATACATGAATGTATCTAAAAATAAGTTACTTGTTAAATCTATTTTCTATTTCTATTTGTCAAAATTATTTCATTTGCCAAATCGTAAAATATTCCATAACTTTTCCTTAATTCTTGGTATATATTTAAGTATTCCTTAGATCATTTCACACCATTTTGAAAATTAATCAGGAAAAAGCTTGCCAAATGATATTTCGGCATTCATTTACAATTCACACGTCATTTTGTTATTAACTTACATACTCACTACAAGGATTTTGAAAAACGTACGTGAAATAAAAATTGATACTTTCCATAGAAACCCTTTCGTTATATTTGGCAGCACAGCATCCGGCAAAGTCGCCTGAAAATGTATCAATTACTGCAGTATTTATTCTGTAGCTTTTGTTATTATCTTGTTTACATTTTTGAAAAGCACAATACACAGATATTTTAATGTGTAAAAATATCGTATGATTCCTATTAAAAAAAAGCAAGTTTATCCTGTCAAAAACATTGCACTATATTTTGATTTTAACTCCACCATCCTAATCTCTGCTAAAAATTGCGTCAATAATATTTTCCGTACTATTTCTCTATCTGGTCAAATAAGGGAGTTATATAAATTTTAGAAACAGGTAAAAATGGACAATTCAAAGATAGCGAACGTATAAAAAGAGATGGAAAACAATTGTTAAGCTACAGAAGCTACCATCTCAAACCCGACCCTTGACATCTAGGTATATCAGTTTTTGTGTATCTCTACTCCTTCATACGTGAACGTTACCTACAATTCTCTTGAAATCTGGCCACCCTGTACAACAGGGTTCAACATCCCTTTCAACACAGCGATGGTGCATTAAAAGCGTGTTTCCTTAAAAATTACCTAATTTAATATTGAATTTAGAATCAAGTAATTTTCAAACATGATTAATAGTCAAGAGTTAAGCAGCAAAAATCTCCAGATTTTATTCATCTACGCCACCGTCTACGACAATAACTTATTAAGCGCGTGTTAGTAAGGTCCTATTACTCGCTAAAAATAATACTGCAAATTACGGGCATTATCTGAATTTCTGATTATGCTCCGTTAATATTTAGCAAAGTCACTTGAATTGTAGACAAAGAGTACGGATGTACACTCCACTGACCGCGGATTCCATACGTAAACAATAAAATTACAAGATGTCTAGAAGAGACAAATCCAACATAAAAGGAGAGTCCAAGATAAAATACTTGTTTAGAGTAATAACTTTCATATAATAAACATATTACAGTAATGAAGAAGTAGGTAAGTTATGTACATATAACCTTCATAATGGGTGGAATTACTGAATGTTACTACCTATAGTCGAACACACAACTAGCGTGCTTAGACGTACTAGCAGGGCCGTACGCAAATTTTTTTTTGGGGGGGTGTTAAGCAGAAGTTATACCGGTGGCCGGGAGTGGTGGTAGTGGTACCCGGAGGTGACGCAGTCGTCCCCCGGAAATTTTTGAAAAATTTGAACTCGAATACACTATGCTTACTATTATTTTATCCAACGGAAGTTTGGTAAAATTAAGATTATATTTCTTAACAAATCTTTTTTGTTAAAAATCTCAGAAGGTTTGTTAATAACAATATTTTCGTTTATCGCATTACCATTTTGCCTGACTTGTTTGTTGGATCGACATAATTTTGACAATTTCTTCTGAAGTATAAATTTTTTAATAATAACTTTATGATCAATGGCCTCACCCAAGTGATGCAAGAAAGTAATCCACTCATCAAATTCATTAGCATTTAAACCTGTTACCAGTTTTAAATGTAAGTCATAAGCCTCAAATTCTAACTTTGTTAGTTTCTAAATCTAGCCATTTACGCTTGGCAAATTCAAACAACTTTTTACCTGCATATAAATTTGAATTACTAGTAACATTAATAAAATTTGGAAAAACATGTAACATACGGCAATCTTTTAGAAATTTTATGTCAATATTAATTAAAAATATCTTAATCTTAATTTTAATATACCTGTTCCTCGACTTTAACCGGGAAGCCATCCCACTTGAAATCTAGAACACTGGAACTGTGGCAGGATCTGTAACAAACAGAATACACCCACGTACCACACAAAATTAAAAAACACCGAACGCGTTTCAATAGCTACGCTATCATCATCAGCGGCCGACTAGGGCGAAGTAAAGAAAACTTGTAAGATATATACCATCAGCGATTAACTTTTCTTTGCTTATCTGGCTAATGTGAAAGTTATGAAAGTTTAATGAGTTCTGAGTCGACCAAAGGTCCTTGATCGTCATTACTACAGTAATTACTTCAGATAATAGTTTGCAAACTCTTTTGGGCAATCCAAAAGATAAAGTAGATAAGCAGAATAGGTCGTGACTTTATAAATTGTAATTGTAAAAATTGTGAACAAATATATGTGGGGCAAACTAAACGACCTATTAAAGTTCCCATTAAACAACATTTAGCTCATATAAAATGCAAACTTTGGGACAAGATAGCCGCAGCCCTACATATGTTTGATAAAAATCATGTAGTAGTATCTTTAATCAAACATGTTAGTAATAAGCACGACCTTGAGTATATATATATATATATATATATATATATATATATATATATATACATACTAGTTCGCCCTAGTCGACCGCTGATGATGATAGCGTAGCTATTGAAACGCGTTCGGTGTTTTTGAATTTTGTGTGGCACGTGAGTGTATTTTGTTTGTTACAGATCCTGCCACAGTTCCAGTGGTCCAGATTTCAAAACATACTTAAAAGTAATGTAAACTTACATTTCTGTATAATGCTTGTAATTCTTTTCAATAACAAACATTTTTGTAACTGATCTGGCATCAAATGACAGATGACATTTCAGACATTTGTATTAATCAGAACGTAATACCAACCGTATAACACAAATATCCCTTGCCGCTAGCGGAAATTAAAAAACACCATGGTGCGGAAAATGGTGTTTCGATGAATAAGTAGAATGAATACAAAAAAAAATTTAAGTAACCGAATGATTAAATAAACTGTTAAAAATAAAGATTTCTATAAATTGATTTAGGAAAACTAATTAAGCCAATTTACTAACAAAAACTCCCCAACTTGGCCTGTAAGCAAGACCATGATAAGATTAACAAAATTTTATTTTTTTTATTACATTGGACGTAATTTTAGCACACGTTGGTGGCAATTTGAGCGATTAATGTTCGAAACACGGAATGTGCACGAAATTTTTTTTTTTGTGAGAAATAATTCTTTAAGCAAAATATATTAATGGTTAACAGGAAGCTTGGAAATATCTACAGATTGCAGAAGTTGGCTTTTTTAGGAAATTTAAAGAATGCAGCCTGAGAAATTATAGACTAATTAGTTTTTCGAGACTTACTGATTCTCTTCAATTAAAAGATCAAATAACTGCAGAATAAATAATCTAAATGTACCCATTCTATATAAAATATTAATAGTAATATTGATTTATTTCAAATTGTACCTTAAGTTACTCACTTCCGCATTTAACGGAAACTACACCCTCTTACATTAGTGATTAATATTTTACATAATTCACTTACACATTAATTAGTAAAGTATCAGCTATCCTAAGTCAACGAAAACTATGCGGAACCATGTTGTAACTATATCCAAGCACTAATTATAATCTTTCAAACTTTTTTTCTGTTAACTCAGTTTCACCTTTTTTGTTACAAAAACGCTCCGTGATGTAATCCTTCAAGAGTTTGATGTTATAATTTTAAACCATTTTTTGCATACATTCACTTAAATAATTATATCTTGAAATTTCCGAAAAGATTAACGTTAACATTACTCATATAAATTAGCTAAAACTGCAAATCAGCGAAAAGTAATCATTCTTGACACTGACCTAAAAGCGTGTGAATATTGAAATAGAAAGTTAAGCACTGTTAAAAACAATTATAATTTATAGATCTATTTTCCATTTCTACATATATAAACAATTAAGAGAATCGAAAGTTTTGTTCTAGTATCAAACTTGTTATAAATCGGAAATGGTTGTATGAGTCACAAAAAAAGGCGAACGGTAACAAATTCTTAGACAACGTAAATGATAACGTTTGTAGAATTAATGGTGCATTGCAGTCATGTCTCACGGTAACGAGGATTACTTAAAATGTAATTGTATCCAGGGCCGTAACTTTGTTTTGAATACGAGTTTCAGATGATGCACATGATTAGAATAAGTAATAGGTTTTCTGTTTGGTGATGAGTTATGAAGCTAATTCCAGTAATTTGCAAGTGACCTTCCGTTATTAGAGAGATAGTGGTTAACCATAAAATTATAATTGTTAGGTAGATAGATAGCTATTTTAAACAGGAAGACGTAAAATGACCAAGTTGTAAACCAAACCTAGTTTTAGAAATAAAATCAATGATTCCATATATTTTGATATAAATATGAATAACCATATAACCAATATAAATACAGATAAAATCGTAGATACTATGAGATCATCTTTATTAGACCACGGTGAAATTTTTGCACAGAATATGTCTAGACGCTTAACAATCGACGTTGCTCTTATTCCACATCTTATTCAAGACCTTGGAAGTTGGAACAATGCAAATAGCAGTTTTAGTTAACGTTGACTCCTGTGGAAGTTGTCATTTGAATTATTACTGTTACTTTTAAACACAAATGATTCCGTTGTAAACGATTTTTTTTGCTAATCTACACAAAGTCAAGAATAAATTAGTGAAGAATTTCGAAAATCGACTTAGTTTAGACCATGATATAATAATAGTTAGTGGACATAGATCATTTATTTGCATTGAGACTCAACAACGCTGTTGAAAAAATTTTAAAGTGTAGGTCCTTATTCTATTCTACTAAATACAAGAATATCCAATAGATGGACACAGCTTCAGTCCATCCGCATAAAGATAAAAAATAATAGCTTATAAAATGTTTCCAATTTAACAGTGTAACGCAAAAGAAAACAGACAAGTTACACTAATTTCGTTTAGTACGTTGTGAGTAGGTCAGTACATTCACGTTTTAAAATCT
The DNA here is from genome assembly GCA_036346205.1 of Vesta saturnalis. Classification (NCBI taxonomy): domain Eukaryota; kingdom Metazoa; phylum Arthropoda; class Insecta; order Coleoptera; family Lampyridae; genus Vesta; species Vesta saturnalis. Next base: position 6,661,250 of record JARFJB010000001.1, read on the forward strand.
AATTATCCAATGCATAAAATTAACATTTTCTACAAAAAATAAATCCTTTTGGAATGGCAGATAATGATATTATTTCTGCCCTTCCGAAAGTAATATTTTGGGTGTGAAAGACGTAAAATAAGCTAATATTTACTACTTACCCTCCGGTACAACTAGTTCATTTTACAATCTGCAATTGTTAATAAAGTAAGGTATTTTAAACGACTGATAAATTTCTGTGAAATATTTTATGTGATCTTAGAAGGAATAAATCCATCGTAAGCCAAACGGCAGACAATTCCAGTCGGTGCAAAATGTTGAAATGCACTTGTAAAACTAGTAAATCTGCTGTACAGTTCATATTAGCGCACTAAAACGTGTGTCGTGATTAAGAAGCAGCATTTGTCACTCCTGTCATTTTTTGAAATTATTGTTTATGCGTTTTTGCTTTACTTTTTATAAAAAACAGTTTTTGTTCAAAACCATCTACAACATTTTTACATAATTTATATAAAATTTACAACATTTTAGATATGCTACGTAATAAACTCATTAACTCTCAAGCACAGCTCGTAGTTATGAAAGTGCTTCATTATTTTGAACGGGAACATGGCAATCAAGGGGCTCTCGTTCCATTTGAATCTGTTATGCAGGTATGTAGAACTTTATTGGTTAAAATATGATACTTGGAAGGACTACTTTTAGCGCACGTCTATAGCATGTGAGGTTAGTATAAATACAGTTAGTGCTATAGAAAAAGCGTTACAGAAGCCCAAAAGGTAAATAAACCTCCACAGTCACCAGCTACGCGGGGAAAACGTACCAAATCCAAATACACTGAAGTTGAAGACTATGTGAAGGATTCTGTAAAGAGAAAAATTTATGAAATGCATTCAAATGTAAATACAAACATGCAAGACATGTCTAGTACTATACATGTTTTTTTAGGTATACATGTTACGCTGGTATCATTACAAAAAGAATTAAGCAGTAGTAAAGTTTTCGATTTAAGAAAATCAAGTTTAAGACGTCTCTCACATTCCATTGGCTTTTCAAAGTAGATGATGATAGGAGAGGTTTACTGGAACAATCACATGCTGCTGCCAATCGTGTACAACTCTAAGAGAATATTCCAAAAATAAAGAAGAAAAATGATACAATCCTGTATTCTTAAATGAAACTTGGATTTTCAGTCGAGGATCGTATAAAAGAAACTGGCATGATAAATTTAAGGAAAGCGTGAAGAAGAATCCAATGGGTGAAGGAAAAACGTTTGTTGTAATTTAGTTATTACATTATAATTCCGAATAAAACAACTGCACTTTTTAGATTTATAGTTGTTCATGCAGGTAATGAAGATGGATTTATTTCCGATGCTTCACTTTTGTTTTCTACAGTCACAAAGTGCAGACTATCATGGAGATATGTATGCGGAGTTGTTTACAAAATGGTTTGAAACTAATTTAATTCCAAACTTAAGAGAACAATTTTTAATTGTAATGGACAAGGCTAGTTATCATTCCAAACTTCTAGACAAAAATCCAAATAATTCATCTAAAAAGGAAGAAGTAATTTTCCATTAAAGCACAACATAGCTTATGAACCTAGCATGTTAAAAAAAAGAATTACTGCAATCACTTGCAGATAATGCGATACCAAAGGTGTACGAAATACATAGATGAAGTAGCACACAAGTTTGCACACATAGTATTACGGTTACCACCATATAACTGTCAATTTAATCCGCTTGAACGGGCGTGGTCAACCTGCAAAGAACACTACAACAAAAATATAGGAAGAGATAATTCCAAATTTAACGATGACCATGTAAAAGAAATATGGATGGAATCCTTGCAACGAATTGATAGGACTTACTGACAGAAATGCATTAAACGTGCTGAAGTGTCTATGTTAGAGTGGTGGGAAATTGAAAAACATTTTGAGGTTGTGCAACCATTAACGATTCCACTTCTGAGATCGACACTGATAGTGAATAATTTTTTAACTTAAATGTTTTAACTCCAATATCATAATCTAAATATTCTAATTTTTACATAACATATTGATGACTCTACAATAGGTGGACTGAATACATGTACTGATTTATGTAAATTCCTTTTTATTTCAATCGGGGCAATATGAAACCTAGGTGTTTAAACTATGTACTAAACTAAAATATTAATCTATAGTTTCGTTGAAGTTCGAACTACATTACACTGCACACTTTCTTCTACAAGAATGAGATAATCACAAATGTATCGATATTTATGTTATCGTAAAGTATCAACAAGAATTATGTCGATTACAAAGCAATAATTATGCTTCTAGAAGGGTTGTTATAAATCTTGAGAATAACAAACTAATTGTAACTTTTATCAATTTTTCCACCTGAAATGATTTAATTTATAATAAACAAAAAAAGTACTTCTTTACTTACAAATATATAGATTATGTATTATGATGGTATGTAATTATAATCGAACCATGTCCTAAATTATAACAATTCACTGTCGCAGCAAAATATTTTTGACTTTATCAATAAAATAAGTAGATATAATGGATTTATGTGGAGACATCTCCCGATAAAAATATTAACTAAAAGATACTTTACTGATTTAATAAAGACTTACGTCACCAAAATCTTAGTTCGTGTAACTTTAAGAATGAGTCATACCCAACTTTATTTGAATCAAACTATAGAAATAACTCGTAAAGTCCAATATTCTCGGTGCAACAACACCTATCTTCCATTTTTCGGTCAAATTTGAAACAATTTTTTGCAGTTGTGGTAAATATTAGTATTTTTGTCCATTTGAAGAGTTGCAAATTTTAGGTTTTCAAAATGTCTGTTACATTGCGCAGAATAAGTTTTTGACTTATCCTGTAAAATTAACGGTTTGTACATACGTGTTATTGAATTTCCACCATCGAAATAACAAATAAATAGTAAGTCAAGCAAAGCTTGAAATGGTTTCACAAAGATGTGATTTATTCTTGGGTGTTGTGATGATAACGATATAATGTAGGTACTTACTATTTCATAAACTTTAATTAATACCTCATTTAATAAGGCTTCAACTTATTCTAATGATGATATTTTTATTCATTTTAAGTAGAGTGGCAAACTAGGTGTACCTAAGTACTCTTCATTTATTCAGATTTGATTGAATCGAAAATCACTTTAAAGTAAATTAAACAGTTTGTTCATAACCACAAAAATCAGAAAATAAATATCAAATTGCACATACATTCTATCTATCAGCTTCTTATTTGGGTTATATCCAATTTCGTAATAGTATTTTAAAAAACAAGTTTCATAAGACAGCCTTGAAGCACGAATCCAAGTTTAAAAAAACGAGTGGCGTAGCCACGAGTTTTTTAAAGAATGAGTGGTTCAAGGTCTTATGAAACACGTTTTTTATGCTATTTTTTGTAATATGCCTTTTACGACGTTTTTAAACAAACTTTTTGTTTTATCCAAATTCTGTCACAAAACACGAAAATGAAAGATAATTAGGATAATCTTGCACGTACGTCACCCCGAAATACGTGAAATTGACAAAAATACGGTCGGGAATTTGCACACATCAAAGTTTTCTAGTGGACGCATTCTGTTTTTAACACATTTTGTAAGAGTGACAAGTATGTCATAACTCCAGATCAAGGTTTGCCAACCTAAAAATGTTCGTAAAGTATTCCGTGAACTAATGGCTATAATGACATCGCGTTACTTAATATGTCTATTAGAGTATCAAAATGGAAGCAAATTACAAAACAGCATAAAACTGTTTACTTTTACCGAAAAAAAAACGATTTTATTTCCAAAACACAACTTTCTGTAAAATAATAAATTATCATTAAAAATTCATAATCTCATCTATTAATTAATTCAATGTGTCACTATTTTTAATAGCACCTTTAAGTGGCCATATGTATACAGTGAAGGTGCCAAAAGACGTAAAAAATCTAAATTAACGCTTTCCAAACAATCCTTTAACTGCTTTTCTAAAATGTTAAAACTACAATTAATACTTATTGTTATTTAAAAAATTACATATTTGCATATTAATAGAGGCATTAAGAAGTACAAGTAGTTCCGTTAGTCGGCGAAGAAAAGTGTTTAAAATGTATATGTGCTACTTTAGTAATTTACACTTATATACATATGAACATTGTATGTTAATTATTTATTATAATTTATATTGAGGGATTAGTATGTACGCCAAACCCTTGTATACAAAATTGGTCATGGATCGATTCTGTTAATTGTATAGCATCCAATTACAGTCAAAATACCCAAAAATATCAACCAAGATACATTAGGAAAATGGTTTGGCTCGATACTGCAATACGTAAGCTGTTTTGGATAGTGTCCAAGAAAAAAGAAAAATTATATGTACTTTTTTAACCGATTCTTGAAATATTAAACCATTTATTGATATGTGAAAGTTAAGCAAAAAAAAAACAATCAACATATTAAATAACTGTTAAATTTAATTCTGTGCATGTCAAACTAAATCTTAATAAATCTTCGGAAAAGCTTCTTTATGCTTTATTAACATAAATGCCATTGTTCACTCATTTTTTTTCGTTTAAAACTAATTGTGTATTTCATTTGCTACTGTCACCAGTATTATCAGGAAAATTATTAACGGAGAGAAAAATTTGGGTGTAAGTTTTGGGTTTTTAATTATTAGTCTTTCTTTTAATACCACAATTCGGACCAAACTATTAGTTATATCGTTTATTTTTAGTTAAAGGTGATTCATTTTGCGTTCTAGTTTATACAGATATGAGTAAGGTTGTAAAAACTGGACACTAATTAAAAAACATTATTTACAGTTTTTCAAGCTTCGTCATTTTTGTTTTTTTTTGTTTTGGAGAGACTAGTTGAATTGGTCAAAAACAGTCTAATAGGCCATAAGATCAAAAAAAAACTTGTCTAACATGCTTTGTGATTTAATTAAAATAAAAATGGATTGGTATTATTATTCTTGTTGACAATGACCCTATTTAAATTTGTCACTTTAATCACAGAATACTATACTGACACTTCGGTTTCCCGCCAAAAAATGTTAAAATTTTTTTTGACATTTTTGACAAACTTTGGTATATATGTATGGTTTGTAACTTTTTGTATTCGGGTAATTAATATTATTTCTAATTTGCAATGGGTGTACCTTATTCACGTTGTGTTGAAATTTATCGTATTCACTATTATTTAAAGTATGCTGGTGGATTTTTTAGATTCCTCAAAGAAAAAGTGATAATTATCATGCTTTAATTTAAATAATAAATATTTTGTACATTTTATTTTATTTATTCAATTATAATTATTTCAAGTTATATCCCAATGACGTGTAAAAAAGCTTTCATTGCAATAGTTTTTCTCAATACAAGAATATTTTTTGTAATTATTAATTTTTGCACTATTATTTGCATAACTCATTTGGCGCAATGGTAGATTACAAACTAAATCAAATTTATATGTTGTTTAAAACAAGGAAGCATACTTCGTGAACTCTAGTTTTTAAATATGACCATTTACGTAAGTAATTGACCCAATTAAGATGTTAGGAATGAATCTTTTGGGGATTAAAAATCTGTTTAAATTCATAACCTATTTTAAAAATATTTTTGATGATAATCGGTACGCCAATGTACGTACAACTATCACGTATTGACATTTCAATATGAAGTTTCCCCAGGCTTATATTTGCAATCAAATTTTGATGTCTCAAGGGTTCACTAGTAAAAATTGGTAAGTATAGTAGCGCCAGGGAGAGGTGTCTCATGGCGGACTCGAGAATGGGGATATAATTATTACTGTGAAATGCATCCGTTTCCCTTTATCTTAGTAGTGTGAAGTTCCCACATAAAGAAAGACGGGTTATAATTTATACGACTGCTATATATTTTAAATGCAGGGCTTGAAAACGTATGTCAATTCTAAGGCCAAAGCGCATGACGCTGTCAGATGTCTTCTTGGCTATTTAACCTCAAATTATTCTTCGTATTTCATTCGTATAATCGCATCGTGTTTTGTAGTTATAATAATTTATCTTTCGCTTCGTAATTTATTAGTTTAGCATTTGTAAACAACAGTTTTTTTAAAACTATTATTATTAATATTCACTATTACGAGGTAAGTTTATAATGCAAAATGTATTTCCAATTGATTGAATCAATTTATTTATTTTGCAGCATAATGATGTCATTAAAATGTAAATCTTTGAAAAGCCAAACTCAAGTAATGTTAATGAATATACTGCGTTATTTCGAGATGGAACGCGATAACGGGGGGCCAAGTTTACCTTTAACTTACATTATTCAGCTAAGCTAATAATTTTCACTATTTAAATTTATATTTATGTAATATTATGTTGCAGCGAACTGCTCTCGCATGCGGCATTTCTGAGAAAACCGTAACTCGGACAAAGGCAAGAATGGCTCTCGCTTTAGAATTTGGGAAATCGGCGCCGGATTCACCGCAAAAACATAGGCTGCGTTTGAAGTCGAAGTCAGAAGATGTCGACGAATACGTGAAAGACGTTTTGAAACGAAAAATTTACACCATGCATGCAACTGGTAAATAATTCAGAAATTATTGTTGAAATGGAGTTAATCACTGTTTAATTTTAGGGTCACATATTGCTATCGAAAAACTCCAAACTGAACTTAAGGAAGATAAAATATTTACCTTCAGTAAAACGAGTTTGAAACAATTCTTACACAAAATTGGTTTTGAATTCAAAGTTGACGATGGAAGAAGGCGTTTAATGGAGCAGGTTCATATTGTTGGTGCTCGAGCAACATTTTTACGAAAATATTTTGCTAATAAAAGTTGTGAAATTGGTTACAATCCTGTCTTTTGGATGAGACGTGGATTTTAGTCGAGGAAACGTTCGAAAATCATGGCATGATAATGATTTAAAACCACAAAAACAAACCGCTAGGAGAAGGTAAACAGTAATTAAAATAGGCCGATTTGTTAAAAATTTTAGTTTTATCGTACTGAGTGATGGCAACAATGATGGTTTTGTATCTAATTCAACATTGGTATTTTCCAGTAAAAGTAAGACAGCAGACTACCACGATAATATGAACGCTGATTTATTTCAAAATGGTTTCAAGAACAGCTTCTACCAAATTTAGAAAACCAAGTTTGATAATTCTTGACAATGCCAATTATCATTCTACATTAGTAGAAAAATTGCCTTCAAGTAGTTGGAACAAAGAAGATCCTCAATTTTTAAGAAAACACAACATTCCTCATTCGAATGATATGCTGAAAGTGGAATTATTACAAATTGCCAAGGATTTACAAGTTCCAAAATATATGAAAATTGATGAAATCGATCATCAATCGGGACATCAAATGTTACGTTTACCTCCGTATCACTGCCAATTCAACCCTATCGAGTTAATATGGGCAAATTGTAAACAGTATTACAACAAAAACGTTGGAAGACAGGGCTTCAGGGACGAGAATGTTTTATCGCTATGGAAGGATTCATTGAACTAAGTAACTGGAGAACTGTGGCAAAAGTGTATTTTGCATGCTGAAAAGGAAATGAGCCAGTGGTGGGACGTTCAAAAAAGAGCTGAGGAAATGGGAAAACCTCTAGTAATCAATGTCGGAGAGTCGAGTGAAGAGGATAGTGAAAGTGAAGGTGATGACTTAATTATAAGATGTCCAATGTTTGAATTTAAAGCAAAAATTAGAATCTTATTTACTTTATAACATTGTAAAGAATACAATATACCTCTGTAGCTGTACTTAGGTTTGCATTCGTTATATATATATATATATATATATATATATATATATATATATATTATTAACTAATAATAAATCTCATTTTTAACATCCAATACAGTGTATTTATGTATGATAAAATCAGTTATTTATAAGTTGCTTCGATAACCAAATTAGTCTTGGCTCTTTTAACGCAGTGAGATCTGTCGGCTAAAAACGATTCTCCGCAATTAACTGTTCGCACTTCCCTCGGGCACTGCCTACTGCTAGCTAATTCGTATCTTATTGAAAATTATTGATATAATTAACTTATAAAACAGATCCAAAACAAAATTTTGTTGACCCGGTCTCGGTTCTGATAATCGTTTACAGTTGTACAACATATTTTTATCATATGACTACCCACACTCGGTGGACTATACATGCCACAATAAGTGCGAACAGACCTTAAACGAAATTCGACTTTATTCATACGAGTGGATGGGGATTTTTAAGACCTTTAGTATGCTAAATCCCGAGATATTCGAGCAATAATTTTATTTAATTTGACAGCGCGGCTTAAATTTGAAAATAACCTAGAAACATTGACGATGTTTTGTAGGTATTCAAAATTACTAACTATATGAACCAATAACGACATACGTTTTTAAAATCTTAAACCATGGTTTACTAAAAGATGAGTCATAAGACACCTCTCGCCGGCCCGACTATATCTCTACTGTACGGTATATTGTGGTTTAACGTATATATCTAATAACTTAGTTATATGTATCACGTATCACATAATATTAAAAAAAAACACCGAAAGCCATCATCAGCAGCGGTCGACATAAATTCGCGGCTCTTAGTTAAATAGAAACTATAAAATAAACCCTTAAATTCGCAATACGATCCGATTTTTCACACGGCCCGAGTTCGACGAGATAAGAAACGTGCCGGGTACGATTTCGACGGGAACAGTCGCATTCGACCGCCGCGTCGCTCCCTTTCGAGATTGCCTCGGTCGCGTTTTCCAGGGATCAAAATAAAAATTCGCCGACGGCCCGTCGTGAGCGCACACACATAGGATCATGGAGGAGTGGTTTTTTCCACGCGTATCGATTCTGAGCAAAGTCGACTTCGCCCATCTCTTAATAACTTCGTTATTTACCAACCGATTTTTTCGAAACTCTGTAAGATCAATGTAAGATCAACATCAAACGCTAAAACGCGTATACCCCAAATCGATCGAAACTACTCCTAAATCATTTTTAGTCCTTTTACAAACTGGGTTTTAACCAAATTTGACCCATTTAACCTCAACCGCTTCCTAATCGCTCACAATATATATGTATATATATATATATATATATATATATATATATATATATATATATATATATATATATACATACAGGGTTATACACGCTAAAGTATTTGATTTTAAAAAGTTTTATTTTATGAATGGATATGGACCTATTGTCGCTAAATTTAAAAATTATTTTCATGTTACACACGGTGTGCCAAAAATACGAAATCTATCAATGTTGCTATTTTAAATGGAACACCCTGTATATTATTTTATTTTCAGTTTCTATGATGAAAATAAATGCGAGTTTTATTAAGACTTAACCTACCTAAACCTTATGGTTCTTGAAATATTTAATATTTTGTAAACGTTACCACTGATTGAAAAATTTCGAAGAGAACCTTACGTTTTCAGTATGAATGTTACATTTGCTATTTTTGACACACATTACCTATCTGTAAAGTACTTTCACAATTAATAAACAAATTTATTTAATCCAAGTACAAAACAATTATAATGATATTATTTTTTATCCTTATAAATTTATGATTGAAACTACTATGTATTTGTTTATCTTTTTAACATTAATTTTAATTACTAGTCCTTTTTAGATCATTTGAAGACCTGTAAAAATTAAAATAGGATATACGAACCAAATGAATTATTAGCGTTTAAAGACGTAATTGTTTTGATATAGTAATATTCTTTATGTATCCTTTAATAAAATCGTGAGACAGCTTTAACGTTGAGTACTTTTGTAACTGTTTCGATGCGAGTTTTAAATTATTCTATGTGTCAACATTGATTGCATCCATATTAAAATATTTTTATACATGCAATCAAATGTTAAGATTCTTTCAGCTGGTATCTAATACCTATTGATTAACTATCGATATGCATCAAACGGCAAGGTTAATAATAAAATAAAAGTTAAGTTGAAATAAACACTAATAAGTTTGTATTTTATATACACATCTTAAATTCTTTTTTATTAAACAAATATATTATTTTATGGGTACCTTACACACCTGAAGTATATTGTTAAAATACCATGATTTATTAATGAAAATCGATATCGAAACATTACAAAGTTGTCAACCAACAGTAACTACGTTACTATGATGTAGATTTAAACTTTTTTTTATGTGTGTTAATATTTGACTGTATGTACTATGTGTTAATATCTCTCAAACCTACCATTTTAAATTTTTTTTCTAATTGATGCATATGGTTGAAAATAATCGTATTAGTAATATACCCGAGTTCTTTCATAACATTATTTATAGTTCAATCAATTTATTTATATTGGTACTTTTACCATATCAAAAAGAAGTAAAACTCTGTTCGACAAAACTATCTTTATACTTTATTCTTTGTTGAGTATATAGTTTTTTAACTAAACTTTCATATATTGTAAATTAAACATACTACTCATTCCTACAAGAAATGTCAATTTATTTCGATTAATAAATTAATTACATAGAAGTTATTATTGCATATATCTTGTATTTTATCATACACATTCGCACATCACATTGTTCCTTTTTGATTAATATATTTTAATACTAATTTCTTACTTTCATTAACAAACAAAATATACCCACGTACCACACAAAATTGAAAAACACCGAACGCGTTTCAATAGCTACGCTATCATCCTCAGCGGTCGACTAGGGCGAACTAAAGAAAATTTCTAAAATATATATGTATATATATATATATATATATGTATATATACCATCAGCGAGTAACGCTTCGTTGCTTATCTGGTGAAAGTGAAAGTTATGAAAGTTTAATGAATTCTGAGTAACCTAAATTCATAATAATCAAGTTGGTACTTATTATTAACATGTTTGATTAAGGATACCTTATCTACTACATGATTTTTATCAAACATATGTAGGGCTACGGCAGGCTTGTCCCAACGTTTGTATTTTATATGAGATAAATGTTCTTTAAAGCAAATTTTGATAGGTCATTTAGTTTGCCCCACTATATTTGCTCACAATTTTTACCATTAACTTTATAAATTCTCGACCTATCCAGCTTATCCACTTTATCTTTTGGGTTACCTAAAAGAGTTTGTAAACTATTATCTGAAGTAGTGGCTGTTTTCAAATTAATTTTGGAAAAGGTTTGAGATAAACCTTTTGTATAAGAAGGACAGTTTGGTAACTTTACATACTTTGTTACCCGAGTATCAAGGAACGGAAGACTCATTTGTTCTATCTTATAGGTAAATTTGATTGTCGGAAATTTACACAGTTTTCAGCACTACAAATTTTAGTATTAAGGATGGCAAACACATCATCCATGTATCTAATCCATACTCTAGGAAAATAAGGCAAGTCGCGTTTTAAGTCTATCTCATGTCGTACATGTTGTCCAAATGGTTTTGTTTTAAAACATCTTCTGAATAAACTACGGATTGACCTGTTGGAACGCTCGGAAACAATGAACAAACGTCGTATCAATAAATTCATACAAATTTGGCACACTGAAGAGGTTATGAAATTTACTAGATAATCATTTGGACAGCAGATAAGTAAGTGAAACAGTGGGCCGCATAGCATTACCTGGTTTATGAATCTTAGGCAAGCAATACATTCTAGGTAGAATGTATGTTGTATTAATGTTAATAATGTTAATTGACGTTTATTAATGAAAGTATAAGTATATTAAAGTTAGTCATAATACTTAATAGGAGAATTGACAATTATGTAGTGCTAGGATTTCGTACTTCAGTAGATTTGATTTTAAGTGCAAGGTGTGAGATAAAGGGATTACAGATTTTAATCAAAACTGCAGCGTTGTGTTGCGACTTAAATAATTGGAACTGGGCCAATGTTTGATGGAATATTCGTTAATGGAGCACCTAAAGCAAGAACTGTCTTATTGTTTATTTGACTTTTGTTTCCCCTGTGATTACAGGAAATATGTAACTAATTATTTTGTGCACTTTATATATTTTAATGTGAAATTCCGTAAATGTATTGAGTTGTAGTTTAAATTTGCGCACCGCTCATTTGTTTCATTTGATCGTTTTGAAATTAAATTTAATTGTTAGTTATGTAGCGCAATTTCACTTATCTTCGTTATGATGTTTACAGTTTCTTTTTATGTTGAAACGTAACAACAGGTAACGATCTTTTATTGCGGTAGTTGGTATTTTCGTTTTCTGATTATTTTTGGCGAATGCCCTCGACATATTCTTTTGTACTATGCGTGTTTTAAACCGGCTCGCTTATATTTGTATATGTTATCCCTACATCTTATTTTAATATAGGTTATTTAAGAATTTTTGCATTTGTTTGTGAAATTATAGCACGTCCAGTTTTTCAGATTTTAAACCTTTAATGGTTGAGTAGTATTTTGTGATTTATTGAGTAAAAGTTAGGATTATGATTTTTTTTGTAAATTTGAATAATAAGTTTATTTTTTTGATTTTAACGTAAGAAACTAAATTAATGTTAAATCTTTAAGTTTTCTGAAGGATTCAGTTGAGATTGTTAGTAAAGATCATTATATTTTCTTGATGATTTTTTTTAAAGTTGCTATATTTAAGCAGAGATTTCCAGAGTAACTTTGATCAGTATAATTTTATGTTGCGAAACTAAAAGCATTTTAACATAAATTTTTGAATTTAGTCAAATCCGAGATTTTATTGGAGAAATTTAAGATGAAAAGAGTTCATATTGAAAATTAGGAAAGCGTGTAGCAAATAAATTATAACAGTGAATTTTGTAGTCAATTTACAGATCAAGCCAAAAATGAAGGTGAGTGTTGCGATGGATCGAGCACTGGATGTGAGGAACTGTTGTTCGAGATTGTGTAAGTTTATCGAATTTTGAGTGAACAGTTCGGATTCTTGGCTTAGCGGACGTTGAGATCTAGTTCATGACGTGATTAATTTTGTTATGTTTTATTACTGATTGTGACTTTGTTGAGGTGTAGCGAGTGCCCTTTTTGTAGATTGAGTAAGAACCACGACCCTACAACTGAGCTATGCTGGTACCATGCACTTTGCCTTTACGGGTTGATGTTTTAATAAGTGTCGTGCCCTTAACCGTGGTCAGTAACAGTAATTTAAATTACAAAAGGGGAACACGCGTTAAAGCTTGAGGAGCGTTAATGCCGCGGATCTGGATATGTGTTCATTACGGCACAGCATCCTTAACACAAAAACGTCATTGCCCCACGAAGCAGCGCAAAAAATTAGTATTTTTCGTTTATGCATTTGTCTCTATGAAAATCATGACTACTATATAATTTAGCTCTCTTAGTTCAACTAAAAGATTAAAAAGAAGACATTGGACGAACTAGTTTCAGGCAATATTGTCTTCGACCAATAAACAACCTTTACCGTTCTTAATACTTAATACACTATTCTATACTCTTGTAAGCATTTTGTTTATGCACGATGTAAAACTTGTCTATTAGTTTAAGGTCTGAAGATGACAAATGTCGAAAGTAGTCACCAATTTTTCTTAACCATTTATTAATATTAGAATTAAACACATTGTGGGGAAGGTTTTGAGTTTCTGAGCATACTTTTGATTAATATACCATTGTTGGCACTTTGAACATCTCTTATGGTATTACAATATAAGAAACAGTATAGGCGCTTTGGTTTCCAGTCATCATTACTTTCTTTGAACCTGTAGGAAAGAGAAAGTAAGTACCTACGTTATTGTACCTAAAAAATGAAAAGTTTTCATCGGCCCAATCCAAAAAATTCAATTTCACAAAATGTTCTGTGGCTATGTATGTGTATGTGTGTAAAGAAACAAGAGCACTAAAATTCAAAGTCAAGGTTTTGGGTGTTTGGACACGTAACACGCAGATTTTTTTATAAAATTGGTCTTTCGAACGGTGGTTTACTAGAAAATTACTTTTTCCAAAATTTCTTTAAAACTAGTCCTATGATTTTCATTAAAGTCAAAATTCTTAAATACATTTAGAAACTAAATACAATGCCAATCTCGAATTTCCTCGTGTAAGTTTGTGGAAAATATTTTACTCTTAAAAAATCTGGAACACTGGAACTGTGGCAGGATCTGTAACAAACAAAATACACCCACGTACCACAAATTAACACGAACGCGTTTCGATAGCTACGCTATCATTAGCGGTCGATAGACTAAAGAAAATTTCAACATATATATATCAGAGTAACGCTTCGTTGCTAATCTGTTCACTTTCACCAGATTAGCAACGACGCGTTACTCGTGTATATGCTAGAAATTTTCTTTAGTCCGCTAGTCGACCGCTGATGATGATAGCGTAGCTATCGAAACGCGTTCAGTGTTTTTTAATTTTCAGTGGTACGTGGGTATATTTTGTTTGTTATTTTATTGTTGTTGAAATTTCTAAAAATGTAATTTTCTTAGAAACCGTAAAACATCAGAAAAACGTAGAAGTATCGTGCTTGTTAAAATACATAATTTATGTTAAATACGTTTTTTTTTTGGTAGTAGACGAATACTTCACTAACAAATGTAGGTTCTAACTTTTGAATTTTTGAAAAAACTGGGCGTGTTTCGAGGACAACTATCAAGTAATTTTGTTTAAATGCATTGCTTTGATTTTTTTGTTGAATTCTTTAAGTTTATTTTATACGTTTGTAATATTTTAAATAATAAAATTTCTTTAGCGATTAGGTATGCATGTGAGAGTAATTAGGCCGCGCGAAAAATGTACTGAACCTTAAGAGAAAGTCATGTGGTATATTCTCCAACACCAGGTCCTTGTGTTTGTATTGTGCTTATATAAACCTTAGGTTAGATATATTGTATTGCTAGATCATTCAATACATAAATATCAAATTGACAGAAATCCAAATATTCAATGGATAAAATCACGGGAAATTATATTTCAGTGACGTGTAAAAATATTTTTTCATACAAATAAGTTTTAGTTGTTTTTTTCAACATAAGTGTACATGAAATTATTATGAAATTAAACATTAAACAAAAACAACCACACTATGCACATTAGTCAATAATCAAACGTAAACAAGGTAATTACTAATTTTTGCATTATCTGCATACCTCATTATGTACAATGGTGTCGTTATCATTAGTTACAGTAAGATACGAATTTGAGTAGTATTCGAAGAATGCTCATTTTGGAAACAATATATGTTCTAAATACGCCACTATTCATAGAAGTAGTAGCACACTCGTGCCTTTTTCAACTAAACTTCATTCTGCAATTTAAAATTCACTGGCCAAACAAATAAGATCTAACATACTTAGGTTGTTCATGAGTTCTATTAAATATAATGCACCAATAGTCTTTCTCAATTAATTAAATAGTTTTTTGTGTATAATATTGTTCTTAGTGTTGCGAAAAGACAGTTGGAATTAACAATTATCAAAATTTGAATATATTTTTTGTAACTTACCCAAATTGAGATTAATTAATTTTAAATTAGATAATTTAAATTATTTAAGTAGCTTTACAGCAAATAGTAAACATCCTTGTTTTCTCCAAGAAAAACAAGTGAAAATGGAAGCGTTAGAGAGAGAGAGATAAAGTATTTATCTTTGAAGACATTTATGGTGCTAGTGTTTTGCCCATCTATGGCTGTACCAAATATATTTAATTTGACGCATGTGTAGTGTATTGCGTCATCATTGATTCGAATTCACTGTTTGGAAGTATCTGAAACATTTATTTTGTGAAAACTACCTAATACTTATAGATGGTGATTAGGGTTTTGATAATGTCTAGAAGTAGTAAAGTTTTTCGCTTCAAATACAAAGCGTTAAAGTTAAAAAAACGTTTTTTTTTACTTCTGAACTGTTAACGGTGTTCAAACCAACCCTGCCGCACAAGATATTAAGATTGAAGAGTCATAAGAAGAAGAAATATGGCGGTGATACTGATGTTCGATACCGGTAAACCGATATATAAAATTGTAGTCTTGGATAAGATTTTGAAAAAATCATATCTGAATAGGGAATTTAATTTTGAACAGCAAGTGTCTCTGGGCATTTTTAGGTTTATTGATCGGACAGATAGAACAACATAAAAATTATTCTAAGTATGATCCTTTTGCAGCAATACACTTTTGCCACCGTAATTTACATGATCCATAAGCTCCCTGGAACTACTCAGCCAGAATACTGTTCAGTAACGTCCCCGAAGTAGCTTGCGCGTTCTCCAGGATGCTCAGATCCTGTCCCTTGAGGCCCCTAGCAAACAAAAACAAGTCCGGAACTGTAGGGAAACTGGGGCAGCGTTTCAACAGCGATCCAGGTCAGGTAGGACGTAACAACAAAGATGGCGTGAGCCGGTGCATTGTCATGGTGCACTGTCCATGACGTTTGGATCTCTTTTTAGATGCGGACGACCCTGTGATTGAGTCTTTGAAGCACTTCCTTGTAATACTGAGCGTTGGCGGTGTAACCAGCGGGTATCTTTGATAGCTCACAAATAAAAAAATATAAAAACGTTTTTTTGTAAACTTTAACACTCCGTATCTCATAAACGAAAAACTTTACTGTCAATAGCATATGTCGTTTATATAAGTAGATAAGATACTAGGTATGTAATATGGAAAAGCAAATAAAAAATATAAATTACTATTATTTTTTTCATTAAGTATAGTGCTGAACGCAGTTTTATATGTTTATGGTGATTTTCTAGTTATGAACTTCGTATAATATTGGTGAAACAAAAGGATCGTGTACTATCACTGAAAGACAGTCATAGTTTTAGTTTTTTAATTCATAAAATCTTCGAGATATATATATATATATATATATATATATATATATATATATATATATATATATATATATATATATATATATATATATATATATATATATATATATATATATATATATATATATATATATATACACAGGGTGCCCCGTAAATAATTTCAACAAACGCCAGGACGTGGAAGTATACCTCTAAACATGAAAAAAGTTCCCATAAACATACCCTTGAAGATGCGTCGTTTATTAGACACAGGTCGTTAAAGAAAAAAAAATTTTTTCGTTTTTTCCCGTAACTCCTAAAATATTAAAGGTACATAAATGAGATTGAGTTGACTTCTAGCACATAAGGAATGACGTGTTGTGCAACGTATGAGGTAATTTTCAAACATGTCAGAGCCGTAAATATAGAGGTCATTTGGAGTATTTAACCCTGTAACTTCTACATAGCTGGCATAAAATGAATTTCAGTGGCAGTTTTTGAATATCTAACGTCTTTTACACGAAAAAATACTGTCATTATTACAGTCATTAGCTTATACACTGCAGGCGCCTTGCTCTCTTTGTTCTTTTCAGTACCTTCTTTGGATCTTTGTTAGGGATGAATACGATTCTAATTTTCTTCCCACAAATTAATGATTTGTGTAAATTATTGCTCGATATATTTACACTATCCAGTTTTTACTTAATTGTTTAACTTCAACGACAAGCAGCTTGCGCTACAAACTGCAATATCCAACGGTATTACTCATCATTAACATTATTATTATTATTTATACTTTGATTTACCAATTTAGATCGATTACTGTCTGTTATATTTATTGTTCACTATTTAAACACAATTGATTACGTTCCGATACATACAAGCGCGTTATCTTCACTTATTACGTCACCTTTAATGCGAATCTCAAATTATGGTGCAATTCCTTTTATTATCACCAACTTGCCAATGGCACTTTTATTATTTTAATAAGGAAGGTAATTTTCTACTTCTTCCTTATTATACCGTTAATTAATTCTTATTTGTAATTTTCAAACTTTATAGGGCCGCGTGACTATACAATGTCACTTATGTTGCGGCTTCAATCGACCGACAACTATCAACTCTAATCGCTTATTTTACGCGCTCTTCTTGATCGCTTACTTCATGCGACTGTTTTAAAAATTGCACATCATTATTATAATAGCGTCGTTCCCTTTTCCTGCAACGCATTTCTGCACTTGCAAATGCCGCGTATTTGAAATATTTTCAAATTGAATATAGAGATAACATATTGAAATAAATTCAAGTTTTTCATCTTAATATTAATTACATTCAAATACAAATAAACAATAACCATTTCTTCATCCAGAAAAATAATATATAAGTATCTAATCTCGTATAATTTAGCGCGATCTTTTGATTTTTTTTAAAGCTCCCTCCCGTTACAAAATTCAAAAACCAGTCGTTTGTTCATCGTAAAAAAAGTAAATAATTATTTACCTGTAGACCACTGAAACCTTAACTATGCAGTTTACGTGGGATTTCCTAACCACCCACCATCAATCCTGGAACGAATACACTTTAATATATATATATATATATATATATATATATATATATATATATATATATATATATATATATATATTAACAATGCAGAAAGTAAAAAAATACTGAAATTACATTGCGGCGATTTTGTTCAAACCCAAGTCTTAAATGGTGGAAATCTGGAAGACAGGATGTGTGGCAGACCACTGTAACAAACAACATTTTTAAGGTTTTTTTTCGGAATGCGGACGAGTAAGCGGAAGACAGAGTGGCATACGGCAGCAGCAGGATCGCCCTGTAGTGTATTATTTTTATTCATTCAAGATCTTTTGCAGACTACCATAGTGAGTTATTACAGTTGCTATTAGGTTGAGGAAAACATGTAAACTGAAGAGAAATGTTTTATATGACTGTTCAAGAGTCTGCATCATAATTCAGTACAGTACGAAGTAATCCAACGTCTGATAACATTGATGCTTGTCATAAAGCCTAACCAAACATCAAAAATAACATAACCTTCTCCTTATGGTACTTTGTAATAAGGTACACCAACAAAAGCACTACCCTAACGTAGCCTACCATATATATTGCAAAAAAATGTAAATTGATTATTTATACGTATTATATTGGTATGTTCTTGGTGTAGATAGGTTATTATACGAGTAACACATCAAACCTTACTCAAAATTTATACTATTTGGTGAATGCCATCGTATTCAACTTAAAAGAGTTTAATCAAGTGTAACCTTAATTATTAAGCATTTAGAAAATACTTTCTTGATAATACACCAAATCTGGAGGCAATGTGACTTGTTCACCAGCATATACATGTACAGCCATTTTTTATTCAGTGATTGAAAGGCTTTCGAACTATAATATAACGTTCAGTCACAGCTTACTCATTAGCTGTGGTTCAGTTATGTGGCATCACTGCCTAAAAAGCAACAACATACCTATAGACTATAAATATAAATATTGAACTTGAAAGTTTCGATTAACCTGAAAATTGTTTTAAATTAAGCCAAAAGACAAAATTAACTGTTTTATTATTGGAATTAAGTAACAGCAATATTATAAATAATTACACGCAAATTGACTAGTAAAACCGTAATAAATGACAACTACAGATAAAAGGTTGAAGGTTGTAGTATGATAAATATTTTTATTTAATCTTTGTAAGCAGTAATGAATAATTGATGTCAAGAGTGATGATAAGTAATTGATGTATTTTAATTTGGAGATGTTATTGTAAACAAGTAGCCACGTTCGTGAAAATAAAAAAATTAAATTAAATAAATGAGGTATCTTGTACAACTATGAATTATTTTTATAACTAAGTACCTACGTACTTACTGTAAAGCACTGTATTTTGTTGTTTTTACTGTATGTAAGATTATTAATAAAACTTGGGAATTGCACATTAATGATTACCTACAAATAAACAAAGTTCATAATTAAGGATATAAATCAATCACAGTACGGAATTTTTTATGATTCAAAATTAATCAAACGGTAGAAATGTAATTAATAATTATTATTAATTTTATTACATACATAAATGAAAAGTTTACCTCGAGTTTACCTACGAGTTTACCGCGCTGATCAACTGCGCTATCGAGATTCAAGCCCCAATCGATGTAAATTTTGTCTTTATGTATGTAAAACTGATGTAAATTCTACTCGAGATAAACTTTTTATTTATGTATTTAATATAATTAATAATCATTTTTAATTACATATTTACCTTTGAACGTATTCGTTCATAACAAAAACTAATAATAATAAATTAATAATAGTCAAGTTGCTTTGGTGTGAATCCTTGCGATATTACAGACTCACATTCCATTAATATAAGTAATTTGATTGTAATCCCATCATATTTTGAATTTACATCAGTTCGACACACATAAAGGCAAAATTTACATCGATTGGGGCTTGAATCTCGATAGCGCAGTTGGTTAGCGCGGTACTCTAGCAAAGTATAGGTCGTAGGTTCAAATCCTACTCGAGGCAAACTTTTTATTCATGTATTTAATAAAATTAATAATAATTTTTAATTACATATTTACCTTTGAACTTATTCGTTCATAACAAAAACTTATAATAAACGGTAGTAAAGTAAATGGAGTAACAAACATATCGAATGATGAAAGTGAATTTTTTCCGATTCTGTCATTTTCAAAAAATAACTAAATCAGACGATAAACCATTAAAACTGGTTCCAGTGAACTACAAACGTTTCATGTGAATTCAGTTGATTTTTTTTAGATTATCTTTACTAACAAAAAACCGTACAAGTTTTATGCCATAAAAACCGAACAGGAACAAGTGAAGCATGTATTCCTTTTGGATTTCCAAACGACCAAAAGGTGCATTAAAACCAATAACCCCAACGGAATTGGTATAGAATGTTATCCAGCTAAGGTCATTTTGTGTTAGACCTGAGTATGTTAAGTAAGATCTCTCTGCAACAAATCCTGTTAACTATTTTAATTGTTTAGAGCTTTAGTTTGGTTTAGCTCACTTATACAACAGAATAGAATATACAAAATCTCATTTAAAGTGTTATATCATTGGACTGTATTAAAAGTTAATGAAATAAGGTTTTTTTTTTCAAATGTAAATAATATGAAAATTATGACAATTCAAACTTAAAGTTTTATTCCTATTATGCCAATCGTGTCCTACGCATAACGAATTTAATTTATTAAATTAATTTGTAAGGCTTATTTAGTTTACAAAAAAATGTGTAAGGAAAAGTTGTGTAAAATTGAATAATTTCTTTAAGTAGGCCGCTACAATTTTTACATAAAATTTTATAACTTTTGGTACATTCACGAAAGGCACTTTAGAGAATATTTTTGAAGTAGCTTCATTAGAATTTGTTTAGTACTATATGAAAAACATTTGTCACTTGCCAATTGAGTTATGTTTAAAATAGCTTACGTGTCCCAAATTTGTTAGTTGTAGGTATATTTACAATTTGATAGTTAAAGAGATATATAAGGTACTTTAGCGCCCTCTATAAAGTACCTTCATTTGTGAACCGTTTTTAACCCAAAATTGATAGAGCCCATTTTAGTATAAACTCTAATTACACAGTTTCAGTATGAAACTCACTGCAATTTTTTTTAATCATCGTGGCTTCAGACAGACCCACAGGTTTCAAGGTCGTCAGAAAAGTATTCTTAAAGGAAAGAATAAGTATAACCGAGTTGTTCAAAACAATTCACTCTCGAAAGGAGTAGCAAGTTCAGTAAAATATATACCGAAAGTACAATAAAGTGATTCCCGTAAATAAAATTATTGGAGATTCGTCATTCAGATTCTGAGATAAACTTTTCTACGCAACAACGATGGTCATGATAAGAATAGGTCAAATGTTAACATATTAAAAATGAAAAAAAATAGTTGATATGATAGCTTTGTGGGTTATGTAGAAAATTCTCAGACATTGAAATTTGTACATATTATACGAGGGATGTACAGTATTTAACGTCCCCAGTATAGAATACAATATTATTTTCCAACATAATCCCCTTGAACGTGAAGACACTTATTCCGCTCATGTTCAAGCATAGCAACACCTTTCTTGAAAACTCGGAGTCTTGATCACAGAAGAGGTCCTGCAACACTGCCATAACTGCGTCATCGCTCTCAAATTTTGTTCCCCGAAGACCCTCTTTTAGCTTTGGGAATAAATAAAAATCATCGGGAGATAAGTGAGGGAAGTAGGGTGGATGCTCCGTAACTTCAAACCCAGCGTCATGAATTGCATTCATAGAAATAAGGCTCTTATGTACTGGGCCGTTGTCTTGATGAAAGAGAATTCCGCGTGACAGTTTTCCATTTCTTTTTTCTTTAATGCAATAACGAAGTTTTGTAACTAATGCTGCATAATATTGACCAGTGATTGTGTGGCCATGTTCCACGTTCAACCAGTAAAATTCCTTTAGCATCCCAAAAAACTGTAGCCATTATCTTGCCCACTGAAGCCTGTACACGAAATTTGAGTGGAGGGGGAGATCCTGGATGACGCCATTCCATACTTTGTTGTTTGCACTCGCGATCGAAGTGATGAACCCAAGTTTCATTAACCGTAACATGGCGATCAAGGAAACACTTAGGATTACGGTTAAACAAGGCTAAATTGGCTATTAAAGAAGTGACTCTCAAACACTTTTGTTCGGACGTCAACATTATGGTCATTTATTATGGTTCCAATCGTATCATTTGAAAGGCCTGTTATCTCCGCTACACGTCTTGTTGTCAATCGACGATCTTCTCTGATCATGTCATTCACAAAATCAATGTTTTCTTGAGTACACGCAAACTGCGGTCGACCACCACCTTTTGCATGTTCGCAGGTTGTTCTGCCACATTTGAACGCTCGAGACCAATTTTTTACTACTTGATGGGAAGGAGCAGAATTTCCAAGCACGCCAACCATATCTGTATGAATTTCTGTAGGTGTTAAACGTTTCTTTTGTAGGTACTTAATGACAGCATGAAGTTCATTTTTTTCCATTTCTC
Source organism: Vesta saturnalis (assembly GCA_036346205.1). NCBI lineage: Eukaryota > Metazoa > Arthropoda > Insecta > Coleoptera > Lampyridae > Vesta > Vesta saturnalis. The sequence goes on from JARFJB010000001.1 coordinate 6,684,070, forward strand.
AAAATCTTCGTGCAATTACTACTTTCAACTTGTATTACACTATTAAAGCTCGACTAACCTACTTTGGCAGTTTGTTTGTCAATAAAATAACAAAACAAGTGCGGTTACTAGGGGCTACATATTTCAAAGCCATCTATGCTAAGGACAACAAATACTGTACATCCCTCGTATACACATGTAGAGTTTGTAGTGTTCTCTATTTCGTCATTTGGATTAAAGGGCTACGTATCATTTTTTCAATGACTCGTGTAATCTTAGTAGGAGATCTGTCTAGTTTTTGTGATTTTAGTTTTAGTTCGATCACTGCTTCTCTTCACTTCTAAAACGTTTGGTTATATTTAAATAAAACAAATTTGGTTGTGTTCTGGTCAAACAGACTTTAATAGTTGCGAATAAATTAAGACGCGACAACAGAATTGTACACCTAATAGCAAGGTTTCCGTTTTAGAGATGTTTTGGAACTAGTATGGCTAATAGCTGTGCTTTTTGTATTTTGCTGAAAACAATGTTGAACGTTGGCCTATTCGTTTTTAGCAATTTCAATTTAACGTTCAATTTAAGTTTATGCTCATGTCAAAATACGTAAATATAGCATCAAAATGTAAACTTTCACGATTTTCATTTATGATTAAAATACTTTTGTACTGAACTTGTTAGTTTAAAATTATTTGAAAAATTTGCCACTGATTTTTGGACTAATTAAATGTACACTACAAAATTCGTTTCCTGACTATAGTCTGTTGTTCAAAGTTAATCTTTAATTAGACCAAAATTACGAATCAAAAGAGTTTTACTCGCATTCGAAATCTTCATATTTGTTATCATTTTTGTATTATTTTTTCTATAAGAAAATACGACAAATTGTAAGATGTTGAATTCCCTCAAAGCAATTCTTTGTAACTTTGTAACTAAATTGGTTAGTGGGTTTAGGTAAATAATTGTGTTATCGACTTTAGTTATGCAAATAAATTAGGGTTAGCTTTTATTGAATTTGCAATCGTATGGTATATACTTTAATCACAAGTATTAATAATAAAAGAGAGTGCGTGATGTTTTTAGGTTATGCTAAGTTAGGTACTTTATATTGTTTGTGCAAAAAAGTTGGCGTTTGTAAAAGATACAGTTACGTTCGCAAAACATTTTTTTTTGCTGCCTGAAAGTAATGCTATTGTCAATAAGAGATTTCAGATAGGTAACAAAATCACTGACTGCTAAATCATTGGAAAGAATGTGCAAGAGGACTGAGGATAAAATCGAGAGAGGAACGCCGTGGCTCGTTTTTTTCTGCCTTAAGAGAATGACTGTTTTCGTTAATCATAGGTGAAAGTAGCACTACTGTCGTCCGAAATAATACTGAATTTCCCAAACAACTCGTAACTTAGTCGGTGTAAAAATATGCAAAGCCTACTGTAGAAAGGAAAAGGAAAAGGCAACGTGTTTCATTCTTGAGCTTTCCAAGTTCCTTGGGCCGCTGTGATGGATATCTAACATACACACATACATACAATAAGTACGTATACATGGTCAGGAACAGACCAGAAGGAACGGAATTGGGGTACTAAGGGGGAGTTACTACTCCAGCATTCCCCTAAATAGCGGAAAATGATGTGCGTATACGCAGTGATAATGCAGCAATATGTGTATGAGGAAAACCCCCTGAAAAAATCTCAGTCCAGGTAGATGGTGTTTAAATATTAATTATACAAATTAGTTCACTTAATAATCATTATATTCTTATACCTCTTATTATAATGGGTTTTACGAGTTAAGAGTCGGAGTTATAGCGGAGGTAGGTGGCGTCTGTATAGGTACTTAGTGTTCTAAGCTCAAGGCTAAATTTTGATCATTTTCACGCTTAAAACGTCAATATTTTAATTTGAATAATTATCGCCATCAAAATGTTTGCAAGGGGTGCCATATACACTTTGTTTACTTTATTTTTAGAGAATCCCAGTATAATACTATTATTTTACAATATAATGCTCAAATGTGAAAAAAACATGATTTTATCAATTTTGATTGAGAGTGCAATATTTGAGTTTCAAAGCCTCTCCGATCTAAGTGTTTCTCAGATTCGCAACCTACAAATGAACTTTTAACTTAAACCAAAATTACATTTTTGCGCCTTCGTTTGACAATTTGACTTTCCAATCTTCAAACTGATTGTTTCAGGTCTAGACCGGCAAAACGTAGCATTTTTAGTTTGGCACCACTGATTTTCCATACATGCTCATTTACTGATATGTGTCATATATATTAGAGCCGTTTGATGATATTCAATATTACCAACATAACCTTAAAACACGATGGCGTCACAAAAAAATATTCTAGTGAATTAATAACATTAGCAGAAAAATTTTGTCCAGAAGCGCAAGTATTAGTAGTTGCGGGCATATTTAAACTATTGTTTCTGGCCCAATGATACACATAACTATTGTAAAACTGCCTACTGATTTTAGATACTTTGAATATTTAGAGCGAAAGTTTTTGAACAACCTGTATAAACCTGCATAAAACGGTGTAAAGTTTTTGAATAAAACCATTTTACTGTTCATTTCTTTTTGGACAGTTCTATTAAAAAACGCACACTTTTCATGTTTAAGAATTGCTCGTCGTTTAAGTTCACAACCTGTGGTTATGTGGAATCTGTTTAACACCATAATAGCACCTTTATAGTACATATATTTGCAGTTCACTACTTGTTTCACAACCCCTCATGTATGTCGCAATCAGTATCAGTATCAGTATTTTACACATAATGAGTATTATAGTATTTCTTAATGAAATAAAAAAAATAGTGTGTAGTTTTTAGCAAGCCTATTTAGACTATTTAACTATTAAGCGTAACACGCCAATCACGTTTTTTTATTTTAAAAGTGTTAGCGGACACGGGCGTTTTACCTGGCGTATATTTACCAATCGTCAGGATTTTCATGTACGACGCCATAGCGGGCACGCCGTGCGGTCACATCTATTTTAATTACTACGCTATAGCAGACACTTTTACGTACACCTGGAATGGGGGCAGACACCCAACATCCTGTCATAATTTACATATACTACAAAGCATTTAAGGTAGCTTACAACATTATTTCATCATTTGGTTACTAGTTAGTGGTAAAAAAAGGTCATGAGTAGCCGAACACGAAAAATATTACAGCTAGCTGCGGAAAGTTCAAGTGCTGAAGATAAGTAAATAATATATCAAAAACGCACTTGCGACAAAAAAAACCATTACAATTTTTGGAATTTTAGTGTATATACGGAAATGCTATTATTTGGTGTGTTAAAGCGGGCGATTCTATATATGTTCCTGATCTCGAAGATAAAAGTAGAGATAGTGAAGGACCTGGTTATCCGGAATATTCTCCAAAAAGAAATACTGCTGCAGATTTAAGTAAGCTTGACGATAAGGAAAGTGGCATAAACGGATCTTCAGAGTGCAATATTCCTACTACGGCTTCAAATTGTAATGAGAGAGATGGTTCTCTGGATGTGTCAGGTGTTCATATGCAGAACCTCAACTTGGAAACAAGTGTAAGTGCAAGTGTATTTGGAAAGGTTATCATAAAGACTTTCAATTTAATGCAACGTATGGGTTAAATCAAGCTTTACCCTTGCTATTGGAGAATGGTACGTCATATGATTTCTTCTCGGTATTTATAAATGGAAGTGTGTACGAAAATATTGCTCAACAAACGAATCTCTGTGCAACATAGTATCTTTTAAGTCGAATTGATACCTCAGGATCATCAAAATTTCATGCTTGGAGTCCAACCACGGCAATAGAAACAAAAGCTGTAATTGGTCCTTTCGGATACAACTGCCTTCGCTTAATGACTATTGGAGTGCAAATGATTTTTTTCGTAATGTCGCGTAACAGATTTGTATTAGTGCTGTCTATGTTACATTTCTAGGGCAATGAACAAAACATTTATAATAGTAGAATTTACAACATTCAGGGTTTGATTGACAATTTTATAAGAAACTAGCGTGGAGCTTCGCTCCGCACTATGGTCACAACACACCTCAATAACCGTTTACGGTATTTACTTAAAGGTAAAATGTTTCTTATAAAAAAATATAAAACATAGCAGATACCCTATTTAAAAATATAAATTTAAAAAATTTCAAAATTCGGGAAAATCAAAATCATGAATGAATCGAATATGCTTATTTTATTGGTCTAAAACCATCTTCGCATTATTGCCTTTCTAATGAAACCTTTTTTGAGCACATCGGTTGGATGGTTTCAAAGTCTATAACATACATAGGTAGAAACTATTTTTGTGTTTTATAGATATAGAATATTGCAAAATGGCATACACACCTGGGAAGATCGTTTGTATTGATGAGAGTTTAATTCCATTCAGAGGCAGGTTAACAATACAGCAATAAGTCCCCCAAAAAGATCACAAATATAGTGTTAAAGTATTTAAGTTGTGCTACAATGAAGGATATACAAGGAATCTAAAAATGTACGCAGATAAAAAGGTGATCCCTTTGGGAACATTAAGGGCTAACGAAAAGGGAATCCGAAAGATGTGGTTCAGGCGCGTTTGAAAAAACGTTATTATGATGTTATTATGATGTCCACAATATATACGGATGAAATTGTTTCAGTAATACAACAAGGAAAACACATTCATGGAGACACTGGAGAATCGCAAAATCAGCCAATTTTGGTAAGGAAAAGGCCACTTATTTCATTCCCTCCCCCAAGGGGGAGGGCGGGCTGCTAGAGCTTTCCGAGCTCCTTTAGCCACAATCATGGATTTACCAGCATACACATATATAGTCTGTGACATAAAAAATGTAACACCAAGATGCCGTGGGAATTTTTTGACCAAATTTGACAGAAATGTTTAACTAGTCAAATGTAGTAATTGATTAAAATTTCAAAGAAATTAAACAAAAAATAAAGACATTTTTTATTAATAATGTGTTGGAGCACCCCTATTAGTTTCACACTCACGCACCCTTCTTGGCATGGATTCCAACAGGTGGTCGATTTCTTCCTGAGGTGTTGCATCCCAGGCAATCTGTAATTCATGCCGGCGAGCTTCTAGTGTCTGTGAAGTATTGGCTAATTACTTGAGTCTTCTACCCATCATGTCCCGCACATGTTCGATGGGCGAAAGGTCGGGAGATATGGGTAGTCACGGCAAGATATTTACGTTAGCTTCTTCGAAGTGCTCCATAGGATGCCTTGCAATGTGGGGACGAGCATTGTCCTGTTGGAAAATCGGGTGCTTCAGCTCCTGGATGAATGGAGGAATATGGAGTTCTACTACTTCATCAACATATCGGTGAGCATTCATATCGCCTCGGATGAATACCAACTGAGACCTGCTTCCATAAACAATAGCACCCCATACCATAACCTCCACAATATGGTCACATGCCGCTCAACAGAAAACTGCACATTGCGAGGTTCTCCTCGTCTACGTCTGATCCTCATGCGACCATCGTGCATTCCCAAGCAGAATCGTGATTCGTCATCGACGAGCCGTCAGCGGAAGTACAAGATGTGGTCGATAGGACGTCCTTCCTTTCCAAACCATTGATCGGATATTGCTCTTGTACCGATAATCGGTCTCTTAATGCCTTGGCCATCCACTTCCTCTTCTACGACGTTCTTGACCTTCTCTAGACCATGCTTGATAACACCGTACTACAGAGGTTAAGACGATTAGCAATTTCTCTGAATGAAAAACCACCTTCACATAAGCCAATAATACGACTTGTGTCGAATTTTCACGTTGCCGAACTCTAGGCATAACCGGAGCCTCAAAATGCAAAGAAGAACACAAAAGTAAAAGAATTGCAACCAAAAACAATACTGAAATCGACTTAATCTCTCAAGAAATACACCTGACAATTTCGATTGTTAGAACAAGTAAAACGTCAAATTTTCCATGGCTACTGTATTATTTTGAATGAAATTTTAATCAATTACTACATTTGACTAGTTAACCATTTCTGCCAAGTTTGGTCCAAAAATTCCAACGTCATCTTGGTGTTGCATTTTTTGTCAGGATAGGATCGGAAGGAACGGAGTTAGGGTTCTAAGGGGGAAAATGCTACCCTAGCATTCGCCTAAGTAGCCGCACATCGTGTGCATGTACACAGCGACCATGCCGCTACCTGTGTATGAAGAACACCCCCTGAAAAAACCTCATACAGGGTAAACGGTAAAAGGTACCGAACCCATTACCTCCCGAATGCTAAGTAGATTATGTCACCACTATTTCTACTAGCTCGGTCTAATTTTGGTACGAAATACTGCCACAATATAGCATCTTATTTGGTTAGAGAAAATATAATTTTTTCTCCAACCACCTAAATATATTTCTATTTGGAAAGCGATTTTCATGCAACCGGCTGGCTTCCAGCGCGTTACCATCAGCAAGCCTATACATGCATATCTCCAAACTCAAAATTGGTAAAATTCACCATGTTTTTTAATAATAGTTAATTTTAATGACTTAGATACGTGACTAGACTAGGACGTCAAACTTTTTATGTTTACAAAACAAAATCTGCTTCTTACCCACTAGATACATTTTTAATCCTTGATAATACCCAATTTCATAAAAATGTGCAAATGAATGAATTTTATTTTTTTATGTGAAAACCGTACATCAAACGAAAGAAAAAACAAGAAACCCGATTTGTTCAGAAAGGAATGAGGATTTCAAAAATAATTTTTACTTTGAGAAAGGGCAGTGTATCACTTTTCTCTTTGAAATGATTAAGTGGAAATTCAGCACGAATGCCACTGGCAAAAATAAAAATTATGTTGCACATCAGAAAATGCCTTTACAAAAATATTTAGGGCATATGTTCTCAAAATGGACCCAAGAATAACGTCCTTAGATATTATCATGTTATTAAGAAACGCCCTGTATAAGCTTGCTTAACATAACGCGCTATAGAACAAACAATGTGACATGATTAGTAATATTTCAAAATATCTGTAGGTACTTAAAATTATATAGAAAAATGATAATGATATCTATTACTCAACGGGTGTGCCCAATCAGAGAAATAAAACACTCATTAAAAAAAATAACTAATGTTATAAAATTACGCAACATACATAAATGTAAGAAAGAAACGTTTACAATATACTATAAAGTTAAAGCAAACTCATTTTGTTACATGTCAATGCCAACTTAACCGCCTTTTTTAGATTGGTGTAAGTTTAAATTAAAGCTGAAGCTGAATAATAAAATTAATAACAATTTTTGTTTTTCTTTTCTGAAGCATTCAACACTGCATGATATATTTGGAATATATCATATCATTTTGCTGTCAAATTGTTTGTTCCGAATTACGATTACTAATGGCGAGAGTTGGTTATTTATAAAAAAAATATTTCACCTTTACCAAAATTGATTCTGTTACGTTATGCTTCCATCAGTAAAATTCAAGTTTGATGTCTGAATACGAATTTGGGATTGCAAGTCCCATAAAAAAGTAGTTAGGTCTTATTTATGTCTACGATTTACATAGAGGTTAGTGTATCGTACATATTGCTGATATTCCTTTTTATTTATTTTACTGTTTTCTTCTTCTCTATTTAATGGACATTAATTTTTAGGTGATTTATTTGTTTGCCTTTCCATTTCAACTTTGGAGATAATTTATTTTTGAGAAATTTATACATATAAATCTGCTCAATAATGTTGACTCTTCTTAATAAGGTCTCTCTCATTCCAAATATTAGGAAATGTTCAACCGTGAATTCAAATACTTCATGTTATTTAATTAAGGCGACTACTCTGAAATTTATTACAGACAGTAAGTATGGATATAAACCACCTACTGAGAAAATTAAATTACTAGGGCAAATCGTATTACTAAAAATCCCCACATTCTTCCTATATTTAATAAGGCTAATCGTTTCAAGGTACATTCTTATAGAATGAGAATAAATACAACAAAGCACCGGTCATTAATTTTCGTTGTCAGTCACTGACTTTTGGTGGTGAGCGCATCAAAAACGGAAACACTTCGTACCTTTCCTAATCGTGTTGAACTTAAATTATCCGTAACCACGCCCAGCCGGATCATTACTTTTCATTTAATTTTTACTCTAAAAAACAACAGTATATAACAATGTAAAATGAATATGTAATGCAACACAAACACGACAATTATAATTTTGTAGTTTTGAGTTTAATGTTCGTGCAAGCTACCGTAAACCGTATGTTTTGACATTGATTAACCAATGTACGTTAATCAACGGTTTTGCTTTACGCTACAATAATATAACGATCTCGTTGTGTAAACTCTAAAGTATAATGGAGACATTTTTTACAGTAAATACAAACGATCTGCAATCAGCTTCAATTAAATTGTGTTACGAGTAATTGAATATTTCATGTTATAAAATCTAATCCCTTTAGCAAAAGTTTTAAAGTGTAACTGATTTTTAAATGGACTTCCAAACACTTACTATGGGTGTTATTTACTAGATATCTGAATCAGGAAAACATGAGAATTCAATTTGTATTGGGTTGCAATTAGTGATAAGAGTGAGTGTTTTACGTATCTGCGAGTAACTGGCGTATTACCTACCAACATGTTTTCAAGTGCTCACACTCATGAAACCAAAAAAAATGTAAACGTACTCCACTAAAAATTGTACAAGACAATATTTATTCGATGAATATTAACCGAGTTATGAACGAAAATAGAAATAATATTGACAAAAGGTCGGTAGATCTCATGCTTTTAGTCGATTTCTCGTGTCAACAAATCAGATTTAGCAATAGACATGTTAAAAATTCTGTATTTGGCTAACATTGCGAACATATCTAAAACAATCCTGGATTCCTATTGATAATAGTTTTTTGTCTATCTTGCATTTACCAGTATATTACGTAGTAAGGGCAATGTATTTTAAATGATATTACCGGTCGACGATAATATAATTATGGAAATTAAAATACAAGTTAAAAATTTTAAGATCTTGTGGACGCATTTAGGATAGAATGGCCATTTCTGACACCACTGTAATAATTATACCGGGTTAGACCGATTTTGAAAATTGTCCTGGAAACAATTGTTCCAACAATGATTTACAGTAACTGGGTTGATGTTATTATGAATGAATTAATAAGTAACATTCATTTTTTGATTTATTAACCCACGACGAAAAAAGAGGGGTGTTATAAGTTTAACGTGTATACACAGGGTGAGGCATTAGTGCGTCCACATATCCGTTATTCAAGGAGATATCAAAAAAATTATTTACAAAAATTATAGGCAACTTCAAACTTCACATTATAAAATTATTTTCGTATTTATAGGGTGTTACATATTACCAGGGTGAACCAAAGATACTTTTTTTAAATAGGACACCCTATACATTATTTCAAATTTAGATTAAGCTCATCTCCCCCATACTTCCAATATAGGGGTTCATTACGTTATACAGGGTATTTCAAAAGTTATGGTTAATTGTACACGAAAATCATTCTCATTTCAATGTCCTTTATACCCTAGACAGAACAACCTAGCAATAATTTTTGACATTGGTACAGTGTTACGAGAAAGTTCTATTTCTTTATTATTGCACTAATTGAATATAGAACGAGCCAAAACTCGAACACATGATTTTGTCAATTATTTCAAATGAATCACGCTGTATTTTATTTTAAAAAGTGAAAAAACACTTTATGTTCTTTCATTTTGATTAAGCACTCCCTAAAAGCTAAAATCATTAATTTCGGAGATATTTTCAATTCAATAACAGAAAGAGATTTTTTTTATAATTTCTATTATAACAAGTTAGCAGTGATTAATTTTATAAGAATTTTGTCTTAATAACCGATGTTTTTTGAATTTTTTATAATTTGTCACACTTACATGTTCACGGCTAACTTGTTATAATGGAAATTAAAAAATCTCTTTCTGTTATTAAATTGAAAATATCTCAGAAATTAACGATTTTAGCTATAGGAGTGCTTATAAAATGAAAGGACATAATTTTTTAAAATAAAATACAGGACGATTCATTTGAAAAATGACAAAATCGTGTGTTCAAGTTTTGGCTCTCTATACTTAATTTGTGCAATAATAAAGAAATAGCACTTTCTCATAACACGTACCAATGTCAAAAGTATAACGAAGGAACCAATTTAATTGTTTTTGTTTGAAAGGTGAGTTGATCGAGAGATTCTTAGCTATGATCCAAGAAAATATGTTCTGCCGGTTGAAGATCATCAGCTCTTTTCTAGTTGATGAAGGGATTTTTTACTTTTATTAGAGATGTCAGTTATTAATTTTCATGCCACAAACATTCACATGCTTGTAATGAATGTTTTGGTAAGTTTTTAGGTGTGATTATACCCCGTTAAGTCAATTTACAAAATTTACTTACGGTCTTTCGAACTTAATACCTCGTTGTTGTCTAGAGAAACAACCGTAGTAAATTTAACCTAATATTTCAAAATTGCATTCAGTTAAGTGGTGAAAAATAGGCGAATTGTACAAAATAAAATAGTTTGCTGTTTTGGATAGCATTAATGAAGTGTCGGTAAAAGTATAGCATTCTTTTATTCGCGCCTTAATGCTTTAAAATATTTTCTTAAATAGGGGCCATAATATTGAACATCAACTTTTTGTATTTACAAGAAATGAAGAATGGGCGAAAGAATCAGTTACATATCTATCACTAGATAGTTACCTCGTACCGATAAATGACTGCAATAAATCATCATTTAAATACTATAGTCTAACAACAATCACTACAACAGTGTGTAATATATCAATTTGTCTTAATCAATAAAGTTAAAATCAACTAAATAGTACACTCATACACATGCACATGCGAACATGCACACCCACACACCACCAGACAGACACGCCCACGCCAAACCACACACTCACCCACACGTCACAGTCACAGTCACGTCACG